>BQNB010074491.1:0-31775 GCA_026074375.1 Tanacetum coccineum | reverse complement strand
GTGTACTCAATAATTAACTTGGGTTAAACACAATAATGTACTAAAGGTGAGTACATACAAGGTAGGCTAAGGCGATTTGGGTGTAACGATTGGTTTAAAGGGTGACAATGCTCTTCATTAATAATCTGGAATCCACCAGAAAATTACGAGAACCGTGAAAAAGAATAGGCTCGGAGGGTTGTACTAGGGTATCTTGCACTAATGATGAGTGCATGGCAAGGGTGTGGGATAGTTACATGATCGGGTGACCATCATAACAATTACAGGTTTAAAACATGGGTTAATCCTAATGCCTTTTTTATCAAGCAAATCCTAATACTTATTATGCGGTCTCAGGATGCATCACAATAACAAGTTCTAGAATTTAATATACTATCGGTACACTCATATAATTTAATACCGATCTCAATGCTCCAGAAAAGGCGACGAAGACCACACGTACACATCCGTAACGACGGAATAGACACATGTGACTGCTCACTCCTTAACTCGAGAAAGCTAAAGGTATAAACTATCTTGGGTATCAATAATAGATACCCGAATTCCTAAAGATCTAAGGGCGAACCTCACATTTTTGGGGTGGAATTCTGAGGGTTATTGTGCTAGTCATATAAATTCCTATCCATGAGATGCTATTAATACTCGGTTTTCGTCGGTATGTGTCATAAAAAAATTAAATTTGGGTAAAAATCACCTCTTATGTTATGTTTTGATATATTACCTATCATTTTAAGGACAAAGCGAATGACAAATGAAAGAATAGTTTCTAAGGCTTATTTTCCCCCTACACTTAAGTTGAACATTGTCCCCAATGTTCTCTAGAAGTACCCGTTGAAACGAATAAAAGGAAAAGAAAACAAGGAAAAGAAACTAGTACTCCCCTGGTTTGCTCAATAATGGAGAAGAAACATGCAAAAACTGGTTAAATCGTCTGCCAAGAATCATCCTATAAACTTAATAAGAATTTCAAGTTTCTTCTCATCAAATATAACCTGTAATCAAAGACAAAGAAAACTACACCAAGCATAAAATGTGCGATAAACCAATATACAATATGAATTTAGGGTTTGACTCGATAGATAGGATGAGGAGAATTGTTAAACTCATTAGGTTTTTGCAGGTTTATAACGGAAGTATACATATTTTAAATGTTATGCAAGTTTTATTTTCAAAAATAATTAAAAATTTTGAGTTTTCTGGACCTGGGCGTATGATGTCGTCAGGGTTGTTGTGACCCTATCACAGGTGTCGTGGTGACGGCGTCGCGTGTAAATTGTGACGCCGTCTCCATAGTCTGTGAAAACGAAAATTTTGTTTTTTTGATGAAAAATTTCCTGCACTTGATTCTATAAGTTAATTCCTATAGAAATGGCTGCATATTACCGGAGACTTATCATTCTATATATGACGCGAATTTATCTAACAATTCATTTTAATGTTTAAATTTGGCTCAAAGCAGATAATATTACCCTACATTTATTGTTTGCAAAATACCTTTGATTGAAATTAAGACGAGGTTAAAGACAATACAAAGCATGATTACAAGATAGTTCAAACATAATAAAACAAAATTTAAAGAATTAAAACACACATGACACTCCTAATTGCGGGAAAAGTAAATTGGGTTGCCTCTCAAGAAGCGCTTGTTTTTGTTCGAGTCACAAGCCTGACTCTACCCTTATTTAACAGATAAAGGGGAGGGTTCCCCTACACTTGAGTTCAAGTGCGGGTGATAGTAACGGTACATACCATCGTGATAAGAAAGAGCCATGCGTTGAGAAATTTGTTGTTGAAGAATAGGCTCTAAACGGTATGCTTCTAGCATTCTACCTCGCTCTACTTTATTTGGCCTATCGAATAAACTAAGTTCTTTTCCTAAAGGAGAAACTTCTTTAGATTCTAATCCCCAATCATCATCAAACATCTCCCAATTTGAAATATCAACACTAGGGATGCACTGTATCTTATTCAAAATCGGTTTAAATCCATAATGTTTCTTAGGATCATCGATGCATGAGCGATAATAGCAATACGTATCCTTAGGGTGGAAAGATGCTACGTAAGGTGAAGCCGGTGTATGATTGGTCAAATGATCTACTTCCTTCATCTTAAAACTATTCGGAATATGTGGTTTGATGGGTGGTCCAGGGCCTCTTTCTTCTCCTAGACTTACATCTAAGGATGGACAATTTGGTTGAGGCTCTGGCTCATCAAAACTAGGAACTATTAGCCTCAAATATTGAGTCGAACAAGGAAGTTCGTTCATTAAGAATATTAGGTCTCAGTCATTCAATTATGTAATGTTGTAATAGGCTAGAATGGGTAAACGGGCTCGTTTATGTAAGCTAATCGGTCACGTGTATCGGGGGTAAGCCCAAGAGCCCGGCCCGTAGAAATACCATAGGCATGAAAGCCTCATGGTTAAACTATAAATACACATCTCCAAAGATGAAGAGGGTGTTGGTCTCATTTGTAATTTTCTCTTGCAAGTAAATCAACCATTCTCTTTCACTTTCTCTCTACTTTCCCTCTCTTGTTTCTCTTTCTAAACTTCTTCTCACCTTCTTTCTCTTTTTCTTCTTGATTTCTTTCTTTAATTCATGTACAAGTATGAAGTGAAGTGATTACTTGGTTTCGACAAGAACTTCCCTATTACTAAGAGGAATGTCATGATCACAAGTATTCAAGCCTAAATCCTCTAGTTGTGTTTCGTCTAAAGGCTCTACCTCTATCAGGGTTCCTATAGTCTCTTCTACTTCTTCCGGGTAAGTCACGGGTGGTGCGTATTCCTCAAATGATAGGAAGACTTATGGGGTACTTTGTGGGTCTGGATTTTCTACCTTATCCCATACTATACCTCTATGCATCTCAACCCAAACATCCTCATTTCCAAATAATCTTTTTGCTTGAGCCTTTAAATTTGCTATTTCTTGTTTAAAAATAATGTTTGGTGGGTTGTCCTATTCTTTTTGGCCTTGGGCGAAATTTTCTATGGCTTCCCATGCTTCTTTACCACTTAATTTCTTAAGGTTCCCATCTGCTGCAAAGTCAAGGTCCATTCGAGTATAGTCATCGACATGATCATAAAAGAATTGAGTAAGGGACCATAAATCGAGGCCATGATGAGGGACTATTTGGATTAAGTTTTTGAAACGAGTCCACACATCATAGATAGGTTCGTCTTGATGTTGTTGGAACACCAAGGTATATCTTTGGAATGGGAAGGTTGTGGTTCATGGTGGGTTTTGAAAGGGTGTGGTAGGTGGTCTTTCGTACATCATGATGATGAACGAAAGAGTTACAAATAAAAGGCACAAAGAAAAGATAGACTACAAGAAAGCTAATATGCAGAAATTAAAGTCTCACTTGAAAGGATTCAAGCGAGTAGAACTAAGTTAAACTATGATCAAAACCTAACTATTCCCCAGGCGGCGGCGCTAAAAACTTGATGCGCGGTCGTCGTTAGACTTCAACAATAAGTTTTACAACTCTTAGGCTGGCAACTAATAGATGTAGTAGTAGTTGTATAAGGGGCATGAATCAGGGGTTGTTATCGTTTCAGAGGAATAAGATGGGAAGGCTTGATCACGGTCTAACAGAATTCTAAGGGTTAAGAAGATTATTTTTGTATTTTTATGTTTTATGAAAGCAAGTAAATCATATATTTGAGAGGTGGTTTGGTTTTAGCTATTAAACTAAATATAAATCTACGCTACTGGTGATAACAATAAGATAAAAGACTGTGTTTATTTAATCATGTATTACTCCCTAGATTGCTTCTCCTAGTGTTGTTGCCTTGTCACCCTTGTGATGATCTGTGTAATTATTTCCTAAGTCATGAACGAATTACACGAACCCGCCGTCTACTTAGTATTCCGCTAGAGCAACGCACAAGTAAGGTAGTATGAAGACTATTACAAGGCCCCTAGGGGTACACTAAGTGCATGTGAAATATATTAAAAGTGGATCAACCATATTAGGGGGCAAGGTAGTATGAAGACTATTACCCGATGGTATCCTTTCTACACAATCATGTTTTCCTAGACATATCAACAGCGATGCAGACAAAAGCTGGTTTTCTAAGACCTAACATGCACATCCATCACAAGAAGCAAACCCACTAAGATCTCACATATAGGTTTCATCATTCATAAATTAAACACGTTGTTGACGGCGTCGCGTTTTAGTCGTGATGCCGTCATGATAGAGAATACTCTAGATAATAGGCTGGGTCGTGTACTCTAACGCCGTCGTGAGATCCAGTGACGCCGTCTTGGTCTTCGTTGTGACAGCGTCACGTTATATTGGTGACGCCGTCTCTAGCTGCTGAGAACATTATCTTGACTGATGTTGGTGTAGGTTCGTAGTCTTGCCCGTTTCTTCTCCAAATGAGCCCAAGTCACGTGTAATTCTTCCAAATGTCTTCCAAATGCGAAATACCTAAAAAGGAACAGTTAAGTACCTATTTTGGGCATAAATGCACGATTTAGGGGGCTAAACGACCCCGAAAAAGTGTATAAAATGACACCTCATCATAAGAAAATAAATTGTCCAATCTATTACCATATTTCGCGACAGTTAAAATAAAACAGCTTCAAATTCATTTAAGTATCATTTTCCCCTGACGGAAAAGATTTAAAAAGTAGGGATACGAGAACTCACCTCAACAGATGAAGATAACCGCACAGATAATCTCTACACAACGCACAACGGATCAATAATCTCTACAACGCACAACGGTACCCGACCACGACCTAATCATTTATTTAACCTTATTAATATATTGTACAAAATTGACTTATTGTACAAGCGTTTGTCCTAACTCACACAAAATCCTTGTTCTCATTACCAAACCTTTATTCTCATCACAAAACCCATTTTCTCATTTCAAAACCCATATTCTCATTACAAAACCCATATTCTTATTTTAAAACCCATATTCTTATTACAAAAACCTATTTCTGGTTTATTGTTAGCCTCAAAAATAATAGTCGAAAAATGGAGTTAGTTCATAACATATTAAGTCTCAGTAGTTAAATAATTATACGTTGTAATAGGTACACGGGTAACGGGCTTTAATGTAAACTAACGGTCACGCTTATCGGAGCAGAATAGCACAAGTAATCGAGCCTGGGCCCATAGATGTACAAGGCATGAAGCCTCTGGTATTAAGTATTAAATACACCTCGCTCAAGATGGAGAGGGTGTTTGATTCTTGTTAATTCTATATTGTAAATTTTGAATGTAATTCAATCCAAACTTTTTTCCTCATTTTCTCTCTACTTTCTCTCTCTAACTTCTCTCTACAATTCTTCCAATTCTTCTTATCTTATTTTTCTTGTTCATCATAATGAAGTGAAAGTGATTAAGGGTTACCAACATTTGGTATCAGAGCCACGGGTGGGTTTAGTTTTTGTTAGTTTTTCGTTGTTGTTTCGTGTTTGTAATATTTTTTTTGGAGTTTCGGTTTTTTAATAAGCTTATTGGTTCGAGTTAGTTCCTTGGCTTAATAGCGCGTCTTCGTGGTTCTTTCATGCGTTGCTAAGTCTTACGCAAGTTCAAAAGAAGATAAAAACGTGCAACTTACTTGTTTGGATCGAACGAGTATAATTCGAAGTGATTCGAACGAGTGAACTTCTATCAAGGGATCGACGAGTGACTGCTTTTTGGATCGAACGAGTGAAACTTCTATTTGGATCGACGTGTGAACTTCTATTTGGATCGAACGAGTGAACTTCTATCAAGGATCGAACGAGTGAACTTCTATCAAGGATCGAACGAGGGATTGTTAGCTTGGACCGAACTAGACTTTCCTTTGAGGATCGAACGAGTCTCATTCTTTGAGGATCGAACGAGTCTCATCCTTCGAGGATCGAACGAGTGGTGTGTTTGGATCGAACAAGGACAATCGAACTAGTGAAATCACTTTTGGATCGAACAAGAGGACTCGAACAAGCGGACTCGAACGAGAAGAACCGAACGAGCGGACTCGAACAAGCGGATCGAACGAGCGGATCGAACGACCGGATTGAACGAGCGGAATCGAACGAGCAAATTTTTTTTGGACCGAACGAAATTTTTTTTAGAAAACTTGTGTGACGAAAAGGGTTTCAGTAAAACAGCCATAACTTTTGATCCGTAAGTCCGTTTTAGGCCCGTGACCTCTCAAATCGAAGAGAAAAACGAGACGGATCACGCTGTAACCACCCTTTAGCTGGTTAAGGATTTTTCGAAGGCCAAAAACATCGTTTTCTATGATTTATTGACACTTTTCAGTTTTTTTTGGAATTTTTCGCCGCTGATTCCGAATCAAATCATTCACGGTTTTCTATTGATTCTGTAAAATCCCGTTAATTCATTTATCGGTTTTAATCATAGACGTGTAAAATCCCGTGAACGTGAATTGCTTACACAACCACAACTTCAATCACTTTACCTGCTTAAGATCCTACAAATCATTTTTCACTTCACAATTCACGGTAACATGGAAACGAAAGATACTTTATCTTCGTGTTCGTATTCAGATGAACAAGACATGCAACAAATGCTAAAACAAGCAAAGATCTTGAAAGGTAGTTGCCTAAACGGTCTTAGTGCACTTAAATCACATTTCACACGGATACTTGAACCAGGCATCACTAAAAGTGAATTTGAACGTGCATTTAGTCATATTTTTGGTGAAGATGTTAACACATTCACAAGAATGTTGCTCAGGAACTTGGATACTCTGGAAACAACAACTTACCAATGAAACTATTCTTGTGTCCAACTTACAGGATGCCTTTTAGAGTGCTTAAGACACAATTTGAGAAAATTTTCAGCTCCGTGCTAATAAAGCCTTCAAGTTAGATTTGGGTGTATTGCATGAAAGGACTTCGCGCATTTATAACAGCATGGACCCAACTCTTCAAAGAAATAATACTCAAAAACTTCGATTTCATTGAAGATTATATGCTCAAAACAATCATTCATGCACAAACGATTCAGAAAAGGTTGGATGACAAAAAGTTGCAGATTCAAGAATGCACAGTTCAAGAAGTTAAAGAAATATAAGTATACAATAATTTTGTTCAAAAAGCTTTTTAATTAAATTATCTGAAATTTTATCCGTACGAATTAAAAAGCGTGTAAATGTTGGTATCGCTATTATAATGAAGTATGAAGTTTGCAAACTTCTAAATTTGTTTGAAGTAGTGTGCTTATCCTAATTATGGGGGAAAGCAAGTTTCCCCCAAGTGAAAATGAAATAAGGCAAAAATAAGCCGAATAAAAAAATGATGAAGTGAAGGAATTGTCTGTTACATTACGGATAAGGTGGATTATGATTTTTTTTATAAACCTTTTTCAACAAATATAAATAATATAACTAAATAAATTACCTCTTTAGATGTTTATGTTTGGTGCTTACACCATGTCGGTGAAGTTTAGTTTCCTATACAAGCCTATGGTACTTTGAACATTTCATGATTGCGCGTATGAGTGACTCTCGTTTACTACTTATTTCACTAAATTGAGCGAGTGTGAAAATAATCTTATCTAAAAAAATTCGTGAGTTGCTTTATCGCATTATCTATGCTTATGATCATTAATTTGTTTTATAAAAACAAAATGCTTTCGCTTTGATTGCTTTAGGGCAAGCAATAAGCTAAGTATGGGGGGATTTGATAACGCTCCAAATATACATAAAATATCCCTCGAAAATATGTGAAATGTATATGTTAACGCATGAAATATTACATATTTGGTTGTTTGTTGGTATAATAATTGTTTCAGGACCAAGAATGACAAAAAGGACTAAAAGTGCAAAGATATTCTGTTAAATACACTAACGGTCGTCAATAGAAGGATCTAAAAGTGAAGAGTTAATGAAAAAGATCCAAGTGCGGCGCACTTCCATGAAGTACAACGTACTTCAAAGTGGGTTAATGCAATTTGTTAGCCACAAAATATTGAGTCGAACAAGGAAGTTCGTTCATTAATTATATTATGTCTCGGTCATTAATTAATTATACATTATAATAGGCTAGACGGGTAAATGGGCTCTTTGTGTAATCTAATCGGTCACGTGTATCGGGCGAAAGCCCAAGTAATCCCAAGCCCGGCCTGTAGAAACACCAAGGCATGAAATCCTCTTGGTTTTAACTATAAATACCCCTCTCCAAGGATGGAGAGGGTATTGATTCTCATTTGTAAGATTTCATTTGTTTAATCAACCATTCTTATTTTTCTCTCTTTATTTCTCTCTCTAACTTCTTTCTAAAATTCTTCTTTTTCTCTTATCTATTTTTCTTGTATCAATGGTGAAGTGAAGGTGATATTGGGTTACCGACATTTGGTATCACTCGTCACGGGTGAAACCAATCAGTTGTTAGACAACCGACTGCGTTTAAGTCTGAACGACCTAGAATTTCAAAGCAACAATTTGCCTCCCAAGTTGATGTCAATAACGATTTGTCAAAACCAGTCACTACACATTATTTGCCTAAGGAAAGAGAATCTGCTGTTGCAAAACCTCATCACATGATTGCACCTGGCTCATCTAGGTATAGCTCAAATGACATGGTTCATAATCACTACCTAGAGGAAGCTAAGAAAAAGACACAAGAAAGCAGTAGGAATTCAGAACCTAGTGTGATGCCTTCTGCTAGATCACAAAGCACAACTAATGGTAGCAAACCAAAACCTAGGATCAATAACCAAAAGTCTAGGAATTGGCCTGCATCTAAGAGTAGTTGCGTCACGACAAAGACTGTGCCCATAGCAGAACACTCTGGGAATTCTAGAAGTTTTTCTGACTCCAAACATTTTGTTTGCTCGACATGCCAGAAATGTGTCTTTAATGCAAATCATGATTCTTGTGTAACAAAATTCCTGAATGAAGTCAACTCACGTGCTAAGGTTCCATCCCATAAGACAACAACGAGATACAAACCCGTAGAGCAAACAAGTGTTGCAAAGAAACCAGAAAGACAGATCCCAAAAAGACATAGGTCTTCAATCAAAAAGACTTCCGTTGTGCATGAGAAAACAATGACTCCTAGATCTTGTCTTAGGTGGAAACCGACGGGTAAAATTTTCAAGACAGTTGGTCTTAGGTGGGTTCCAACTGGAAAGATATTCACTTCCAGCACAACCAAGGTTGACAGTGAACCCCAAAATGGTTCAAATGAGGATATCACTAACCAATATGAATGCGAACAAACTCTTGATGTCAGTGCAGGTACTCTTAACTTAAGTGCAGGTACATCTTTCAATCCTAAAAAGGAAGGACTCAGAGTTTGGTTGCTGAAAAGACTGATATCTGAGAAACCAGGGCTTCAAGGAATTTTCATCTGATGAATAAGCAATGACTTCTGATCATAACAGTTCAGAACTCGGAATTCACGACCACAGCAATGAACTGTCAAGTTCAAAGCTGGTTCCAAAAGTTGTTCCTCCAGCAGACAAGACAGCTACATCACGACAAGAGTTGGAATTACTATTTCACCATCACATAACAATGCTGAGGTCAACATGTAAATATTTTTTATAAAACAAAATACAAAAATATAAAATTTCAAAAAGAAAATACAAAATCAAAAAATCAGAAAATGTTTCAAATGATTTTTTCAAAATGTTGAACACACAATTTTTTCAATAATCATCATTACTGGCAATTCTACTCATTCAAAATTTGAGTTGTTCAACACTCCATCTTCAAGGGGTAGTTTTTCGAAAAACAACATTTAATGAGTTTGGATACATCATCTCACGACCATTCTTATGTATTCAAACCATTCCCAAAAAGTCTCTAAAATAACACAAGATAATAATGACAATTCAATAGAATGATAGTTTATAAGATGACTAATTGATTGAACCTCATATATTATTATTCAATTTCCAACTTGGGTATCATTGTTTTTTGGTGTCAAACATATGTAAAAATTGAGGGGGAGCAAAGTTTAGTTCTTATGTATTTCATGCAAAGTAAAAGATTTCCCCATGGTATTTCGACAAGATACATTTTCATCACAAAGTAATTCAAAAACTACGGACGTGCATTATTAAATTAAAATTAAGAGAGAAATGTAATTAAAAATGTGATCTTGAAAATATAAGTGATCTTATCGACTCAAGTGCTTGATACACTTGAAAAAGGTTTATGTAACGATCTCATACCCTACAACATCTTATTCACGACGATTCGAAGTCAAAATGTTGGTAAGGTAGGTATTATTGACACTAATGACAACCTAGAACCAGAGAGATCTACCCAAGACACTCCCTAGTTAGAATTAGCAGTCCTTAGGTATTGATTGGAGTATGAATGGTGTATAAGGGGCAGAATGCGACCTAAGATTAAAGACTAACACTGTGAACAATTACAATCAAGGTTTATAGTAAAGACCGTCTTGGTAAGTCAATTGAAGGTTAAATGAATGAAAACAATATGTATAGAACAAAGGTTGTAAAGAAAGAACCCTCCACATGAACTTAGGCAGAAATACGGTCAATACGATATGCTGTCAGAACACAATGTTATTACAGACATTGAAGACGTCAGCGCATGGAACCAGTGATGCAATGCACAACCTTTCCCAGCCCAATTCGGGTTTTCTCTCAAAGAAAACTTGTCTCACTTTGGTCACGCTGATAACATACGACTTCTATGACTTTCTCACTTCGGGTTAGTTAATAATGAATAGTGGCAGTCTCACAGACCTCTGATTACTAAAACAAAATGAACTAATCGAGTCTAAAGCCAAGAGTTCAACAATAAATCTTATTAGGAACACCCATTCCCTGACAAACACTTGTATGAACATCAATAGTTTCACAAGCGTTAACAAGAGTCCTACGCATTATCTTGTGATTCTGCCAAGAAATTCGAGAGTGATACACATTATATTCCACAATGAATGAATGGAAATCCCTTCCAGTGTCATCATCAAACAGCACTGCGTAGGTGAACTTGTAAGATTCTATAGAATCAAGAATGTGTCAACTGGATATCGATAAAGGTCCCAGTAAATGAATTGGACTACATAATCAGAAAAGATAGTAACTATCTAATTCTACTCTTACCATGTTAGTCTGCTTTTAGACATTCCGGTAGTGAGAACTCACAAGCATGGCAAAATCTAATACATATGTGTTAGAAGACCTACGCTTTGAGCTGGAAACCCTATCAAGGAGATTCTTTGAATCTACCTAAATTATAACTATAAAATGGTGCTACGGAATGGAGGTTAATCTAACAAAATCCGATGAATGACAAAGCCATATCCTCCCCACTATGCCGCTTTATTTCTAACTGGTTTTTTTCAGGATACATAAAGAATGGAAGATGGTGATGCCTAATTCCAGCTGAATTCGGATTCCATTACCACATGCATAGCTCAAACTACAAAGACATTTTGTAAGCATCAAGATTAAAGAATCTGAAAGCTCAAGAATTAAAGACAGAAGACTTCCACACAAACTCCGTTAAATACAAGATCTTCCTTCAACAGATATCAAGTCAATCAAGGAAATTGTTAGCAAGCCTTCTCAGATGATGCATTGTAATGAGCATGTTAGGTCAAGACATACGATTCGCACGGGAGGTTAAGACGATCAAGACGGAAGAAGATAAAGATTTAAAGATCTCGGACGAAAAAACAAAGTCAAAAAGACAATGACAAAAGGCTCCAAGATCAAGCTCATAATGTAAAAGGAACAAGCCTACAACTTAGACAAAGACAAAGACATAAGAGCTTAAAGACAAAGCAATCTCATTTATCTCAATCGAAGGAGTGGTCACAATGAACTCACTTCGGGGGGATATTAGCCTCAAAATATTAAGTCGAACAAGAAGTGTCGTTCATATATATTAGTGTTCTCGATCACTTAATTAATTAAACGTTGTAATAGGCTAGAAAGGGTAATGGGCTCGTAAATGTAAGCTAATATTGTATGTGTATCGGGCTAAAGCCCAAGTTAATCCTGAGCCCGGCCCAAGTAAAAGCCCACACGCCACATGTAGTTGTGTAGGGTATATATACCATTTTCCGTCATGGAAAATGGTGTTGGTTCATTTGTAAACATTCTCTTATAATTTAATTCAACTATTCTCTTTCTTTTTCTCTCTTTAGTTTCTCTCTCTACAATTCTTCCATATCATCTTCTTATCTTTATTTCTTGATTCAAATGGTGAAGTAAAAGTGATATTCGATTACCGACATGAAGCAGGCCCAAGTGTTGAAGAACATACCATTTTGTTTATGGAAGCCCAAGATCGTATGAAGAAAATACCTTTATTCAAAATGGCATAACTCGGTCTCAAAGACTTTGTTTCAGTCCCATGAACAGCCGATTCGAAGCTTGAAACGAGAAGTATTATGTTAAAATGTGTCACTTATTGATGCATACCCAAGTGTTGAAGAATGGGCTATTTTGTTTATGGAGGCCCAAGATCGTGTGAAGAAAAAGCCTTTATTCAAAATGCGTAACTCGAGCTCAAAGACTCCTTTTCAGGCTCATGACTAACAGATTAGAAGCTTGGAATGAGGAAGTATAGTGTTAAAATTTGCCACTTATTGATACAAGCCCAAATATTAAAGAACATACCATTTGGTTTATGGAGGCCCAAGATCGTATGAAAAGGGGCCTTTATTCAAAATGGCATAACTCGGTCTCAGAGACTCAGTTTAAGGCCCATGACCAGCCAATTCGAAGTTTGGAACGAGGAAGTATTGTGTAAAAATGTGTCACTTATTTATGCAGCCCCAAGTGCTAAAGAACAGACCAATTTGTTTATGGAGGCCTAAGATTGTATGAAAAAAGGCCTTTACTCAAAATGGCATAACTAGGTCTCCGAGACTCGGTTTTAGGCCCATTACCAACCGATTCGAAACATGGAACAAGGAATTATTGTGTTTAAATGTGTCACTTATTGATGCAGCCCCAAGTGTTGAAGAACAGACCATTTTGTTTATGGAGGCCCAAGATCGTATGAAGAACAGGCCTTTATTCAAAATGTCATAACTCGGTCTCAAAGACTTGATTTCAGGCCCATGACCAGCCGATTCGAATCTTGGAACGAGAAAGTATTGTGTAAAAATGTGTCACTTATTGATGCAGGCCCAAGTGTTGAAGAACAGACCATTTTGATTATGGAGGCCCAAGATCATATGAAGAAAATTCCATTATTTAAAATGGCATAACTCGGTCTGAGAGACTCGATTTCAGGCCCATGACTAGCCGATTTGAATCTTGGAACGGGGAAGTATTGTGTAAAAATATGTCGCTTATTCATGCAGGCCCAAGTGTTAAAGAACAAACCATTATGTTTGTGGAGGCCAAATATCGTATGAAGAAAAGGCCTTTATTTAAAATGGCATAACTCAGTCTCACATACTCGGTTTCAGGCCCATGACTAGCCTATTCGAACCTTGGAACGAAGAAGTATTGTGTAAAAATGTGTCGCTTATTGATGTACGCCAAAGTGTTAAAGAACATACCATTTTCTTTATGGAGGGCAAAAGATCGTATAGAAAAAAAGCCTCATTCAAAATGGATAACGCGATTCTCAGAGACTCCGTTTAGGCCAAGACTAGCTCGATTCAAAGTTTGAATGAGTAGTAAAGTGTTAAAATGCTTCACTAGATAATAATAGGCTCCAGGTTGAAGAACATGCGATTTATAAATGGCGTAACTTTAGGTCTCAGAGACTTCGTTTCAGTGCCCATGACCAAAGCCCCAAATTCGAAGCTGGTGGAAAAAGTATTGCGTAAAAATGTAACACTTATTGATCGCAGGCCCAATGTGAGAGAACAATACCATTTGTTTATGGAGGCCCAAGACGAATGATGAAAAGACCATTATTCAAAATGCAATAACTAGGTCTCAAAGACTCCGTTTCAGTCCCATGAATAGCCGATTCGAAGCTTGAAACGAGAAGTATTATGTTAAATTGTGTCACTTATTTATGCATGCCCAAGTGTTGAAGAATGGGCTATTTTGTTTATGGAGGCCCAAGATCGTGTAAAGAAAGAGACTTTATTTAAAATGCATAACTCGAGCTCAAAGACTCCTTTTCAGGCTCATGACCAACCGATTAGAATCTTGGAACAAGGAAGTATTATTTTAAAATGTGCCACTTATTGATACAAGCCCAAATATTAAACAACAGGCCATTTTGTTTATGGAGGCCCAAGATCGTATGAAAAAAATACCTTTATTCAAAATGGCATAACTTGGTCTTAGAGACTCGGTTTAAGGCCCATGACCAACCAATTTGAAAGTTTGGAATGAGGAAGTATTTTGTAAAAATGTATCACTTATTTATGCAGCCCCAAGTGCTGAAGAACAGACTATTTTGTTTATGGAGGCCTAAGATCGTATGAAAAAAGGCCATTATTCAAAATGGCATAACTAGGTCTCCGAGACTAGGTTTCAGGCCTATTACAAGCCGATTCAAAACCTGGAACGAGGAATTGTTATGTTTAAATGTGTCACTTATTGATGCATCCCCAAGTGCTGAAGAACAGACCATTTTGTTTATGGAGGCCCAAGATCGTATGAAGAACAGGCCTTCATTCAAAATGGCATAACTCGGTCTCAGAGACTTGATTTCAGGCCCATGACCAATAGATTCGAATCTTGGAACGGGGAAGTATTGTGTAAAAAATGTGGCTTTAATGATGAAGGACGCGCAAGTGTTGAAGAACAGACCATTTGATTATGGAGGCCCAAGTGATCATTTAAATGAGAAAAAAAGGAAAAAATTCCATTATCAAAATGGCATAACTCGGTCTGAGAGCACTCGATTATCAGGCCCCATTACTAGCCGAATTCGATCTTGGAACGGGAATCTATTTTTAAAAATGTGTCGCATATCATACGCCAGGCCCCAAGTGTTGAAGAACATACCATTTCGTTTGTGGAGGCCAAAGATCGTATGAAGAAAATGCCTTTATTCAAAATCGCATAACTCGGTCTCACAGACTCGGTTTCAGGCCCATGACTAGCCTATTCGAAGCTTGGAATGAAGAAGTATTGTGTAAAAATGTGTCTCTTATTGATGTACGCCCAAGTGTTAAAGAACATACCATTTTGTTTATGGAGGCCAAATATCGTATGAAAAAAGGCCTCTATTCAAAATGGCATAACTCGGTCTCAGAGACTCCGTTTCAGGCCCATGACTAGCCGATTTGAAGTTTGAGACAAGAAGTATTGTGTTAAATTGCGTCACTAGATAATATAGGCTCAAGTGTTGAAGAACATGCGATTTTGTTCATGGTGGCATAAGAACGTGTAAAGAAAAGGCATTTATATAAATGGCGTAACTTGGGCTCAGAGACTCCGTTTCAGGCCCATGACCAGCCAATTCGAAGCTTGGAATGAGGAAGTATTGTGTAAAAATATGTCATTTATTGATGCAGGCCCAAGTGTTGAAGAACATACCATTTGTTTATGGAGGCCCAAGATCGAATATGAAAAGACGTTTATTATCAAATGCATAACTCGGTCTCAAAGACTCCATTTTAGTCCCATGAATAGCCGATTCGAAGCTTGAAACGAGAAGTATTATGTAAAAATGTGTCACTTATTGATGCATGCCCAAGTGTTGAAGAATGGGCAATTTTGTTTATGGAGGCCCAAGATCGTGTAAAGAAAAAGCGTTTATTTAAAATGCGTAACTCGAGCTCAAAGACTCCTTTTCAGGCTCATGACCAACCGATTAGAAGCTTGGAACAAGGAAGTATTATGTTAAAATGAGCCACTTATTGATACAAGCCCAAATATTAAAGAACAGACCATTTTGTTTATGGAGGCCCAAGATCGTATGAAAAAAAATACCTTTATTCAAAATGCCATAACTTGGTCTTAGAGACTCGGTTTAAGGCCCATGACCAGCAAATTCGATGTTTGGAACGAGGAAGTATAGTGTAAAAATGTGTCACTTATTTTTGCAGCCCCAAGTGCTAAAGAACAGACCATTTTGTTTATGGAGGCCTAAGATCGTATGAAAAAAAGGCCTTTATTCAAAATGGCATAACTATCTCTCCGAGACTCGGTTTTAGGCCTATTACCTGCCGATTCGAAACATGGAACGAGGAATTATTATGTTTAAATGTGTCACTTATTGTTGCAGCCCCAAGTGCTGAAAAATAGACCATTTTGTTTATGGATGCCCAAGATCGTATGAAGAACATGCCTTTATTCAAAATGGCATAACTCGGTCTCAGAGACTTGATTTCAAGCCCATGACCAGCCGATTTGAATCTTGGAATGGGGAAGTATTATGTAAAAATCTGTCGCTTATTGACGCAGGCCCAAGTGTTGAAGAACAGATCATTTTAATTATGGAGGCCCAAGATCATATGAAGAAAAGGACTTTTATTTAAAATAAGGCAATAATACTCCGATCTGAGAGAACTCGATTTTCAAGGCCGCATGACAAGCCGAGTTCGAATCGGGGAACGGGGAGTAGTGTGTGTAAAAATGTGTCGCTTATTGATGCAGGCCCAAGTGTTGAAGAACAGACCATTTTGTTTGTGGAGGCCAAAGAACGTATGATGAAAAGCCTTCATTCAAAATGTGATAACTCAAGTATCATCAGACTCGTTCAGCCCATGACTAGCCCTATTCAATTCTGAAAACGAAGAAAGTATTGTGTAAAATTGTCGCTTAATTGATTATGTAACACCCCCAAAAATGTGTAACAGCGAAATATGTCAGGGGGCGTTTACTATCATAAACTCAGCACAAGAATACAAGACAACACCTCTAAATATGTTCCGATTGAAAAGTAATCATGATGATTTCCTTAGAAATTGATATAACATTTGTCCATAAATGCACACAGTGAAAAGCTTGAAAATAATCCAAATCCAACGAGATTTGTCATTTGTAGTAAAGTAGAATCCTATGAATCTTGTCAATTTTTAGACACATTAGCAACATCAAGTAGCCAAGCATCTAATTCACGCTGAGGAAAAACATGCTTAAGTGTCGACATTATAGTTGGTGAGTCATAAGTTTTGTAAGTATAAAATGTAAATGTTGAAGATCCAAAGATTTATAATGTACGCATGAATTTATTTCAATCCTTATAATTACTCTCCAAAAGGTAAGAGTAAAATGTGAACCAAAAGAGTTAAGTTTCATTTGCTATCGCCGCCAAATATAATGAAAAGTGTTCAAAAACTAGTAATGTTTAATAAGTAGTATGGGACAGTAGAATCTTCGATTTCCAAATGTATGGGTTCTACTAAAACAAATACAGTAGCAACATAACTAAAATCTACTGTTTTGCACTAAGCTCATGACACTTAAGCTTTGACATAAATGTATGCAAATTAATGCACAAAATGTGCCCGTGTAGATGTTTCAAGACCCTTAAACATCCAAATTATTCGACATTAAGCTTCCGTTGTTTTCAGTACAGTCGAAACTATGAGCGGTACTCACTACCGAATAGGGATGTCAATCCAAATAGATCTATTTATACCCTCGCGCATCCTTAACCGGATCACCGGTCAAGAATCTAACAAGGTCATTAAATGTGGCAAATGGTGGATATGTTAACTTAGGCAAACACTAAAACAGGAGAATATAACCGAAAACACCTTGTGTCCAATAAAAATTACGTTGTATTTGTAACTTAGCTTTGAGAACTTAAATCCATAATTAGAAAAGAGTATGATAACAATCACGTAAATCGAATTAGTAATGAGTAAGCAAACATTTCGTAATCGCATAGGCAAATGAGTATGTAACAAAGTATGAAACCAAGTCTGTAATCAACCATGTAATTGTTTGTAATGAGTTGCGAAATCAAGTATGTAAACCAAGTGTGTAGAATAGTATGTAAAAGGTGTTGTAAATGAATATGTAAACAAGTTGTATTGAGCATGTATTCTCCCTCGAGATTTGTAAAGCAAATGTAAAACAAGTGAAAGAGGTGCTATAAACTCACATCGCTGATGACGAACGATGGCGGGAATGGTACGACATTGAAGTACAAGTCCGAAACGGAAACAGAGAACGGCTCGACCCAGAGAAGTTTGCGGTTTATCTTAAACGGCTAAGACCCACTACCTAGGATGATTTAACATGTTTTCCGATGAATGAGCACTCTCACAATAAGCTATACCACACATATGATAAAAGATTTAGATTTAAAGTTGTAATAGTTTGGTGGTTGGTTAAATAAATAAATCAAAAAGTAACCAGCAAGGTGGTAAATAAAACCGTATATATTAGCATAATGTATAAATGAACAAATTAAAAATTCTATCAGGTAAATATATCTATTAAGATATCCCCACCACAAGATAACACGAAGCGATATGAAACACAACAGTGTGTGTTCCCTAAAAGATGACAATTAAAACTAAAATGGTTTAATTATATAAATACTTTCCCAAGTATTATATAAAGAAAGAAATAATAAAAATTAAAGAAACTAAATAATTCGAACACGTTCCTCGGATATCCCAAATGATTTAATGGACAGTTTCTTTTTAAAAATGAACACACATTTAAATCTGCAAATTAAGTAAACGAGACGTTTTAAAACTCTTACTACTGTTTATGAATGTTTTTTCTAGTTCTAATTATAAAATATAAGATTATTTTATAGTTTAATATATTGTTTCCCCGACGGGTTGTAGAATATTTATCCCATTTGTAAAGGTATAGCTTCCGTTTGTTTATCCGTTATTGATATATTACGAATTAAAAGGAATCTGAAATTATAATAACTTAACCCTTTTTTAATAATACATGTGAATTTTATTCTAGTGTTCAACATATATATAGGCAAGATTAATAAATACATGACATATTTATTTAACCATTTTAAACGACCAATATATATATCCGGTTTATTATTTATAAATCTCGCGATAATTTTTATTTATCGATTATTAAAATTTTGTTATACCAAACGCACCCTTTGCGGTGCAGCTGTCAAACCAAACGCCCCTTTACAGTTTTCTGTTACGCCAAACGCACCCAGCGTCGGTGCTGCTGACCCAAAAACAAACGCACCTAAGCGCGAAACAACCAAAAAAAACGCAACCCCGCGGGTGAAACCACAGCCAACAAACACCCCCATATGGTTATTAAAGCCACTTCACCCTTTTCTTGCTATTACCAACTAACTAAACGCCCCTTGCGGGCTGTCGAGCACAACCAAACGCACCCCTCGTGGCTGCGGCTAAACCATGAAATACAACACTCGTTTTTCGTGATAAGAACGCAGACCCAAACACCCTTATACGGGCGTGTTTTTCAGCCGAGTAACCAAGACAAAAGCAAGGTAATATCAACCGAAAACAAATAACAAAAATAGCCACAGCCCGACACCTTGAGGGCGTGGCTGTGGTGATAACGAACCAACCCGAACACCATTTTTGATGGTGGGTTCGGCTGGGAAAACCAAACGCACCCGTGGTGCTACCATAAAACCCAACGCACCCTAGTGGTGTTGATAGAAAACCAAACGCAGCCTTTCGGGTTATAACTCCACCCGAACGCACCCCTTGGTGCCTTTTAAAATAAAACCGAACGCGCTCCCGCCCGTGTAAAAATAAAACCACGCAACGCCTTGGGGTCGTGTGGAACCGAGCGGGCTGAGTGGTGGAGATGGTGGGGGCGCGAGTGGGGCGAGTGATGTGGGGATCGGGTAGATCCGTGTTGGGATTCATTTTTTGGGTTTGGCTCGGACAACTCGCCGAAAAAGTTTTCCGGCGTCGGCCGTGTGGCCGGCGGCCAGTGGCCAGGCGAGGAAAAGGCGGATGGCCGGATAATTAGAGAGAAAAAAAAAGAAGAGGGTTTATAAGTGTGTGGTTTTATATATAAGAATGAAATAGAATAAAAAATATATAAAATTTATTATTTATATTAAAACTTTAAAAAGCACAGACAAGTCATTAAGATAATTGAGGGATCATTATATAAATAGTTTCACATGGACCACAGTGTAATATTGAGAAACTTTTATAAAATATTGGTTCGGGACTCGTTTAAGCTACTTAACGGAAGATTCAAAACACGAAACTTGCGCCATTGTTTTCTAAATCATTTTTCTGATAAAAAATGAGTATTCACTCGACGAAATTTTCCATAAACGTTTTATAAAATGTTATTTAAAACTCTTATTATTAACTTATGACTTGGTTAAAACAAAATAAAAAAAAAAAATTCACTCGGTATTCGCGTTTCAACAACGCTTAAAATACAGTAAAATATAAAAAAATTTTATTTAATATTTTAATTAAATAAATAGTGATAATTAAAAAAAAAATTAATTATTTTTAGTGTCGGTATCTAGTTGTGTGTAGTTTTCAAAACTTTGCGGGCTGTTTTTAGCCCGCTTCTGCTTTATTTTCCAATCTGGGTAAACTAAAAGTTTCCTGAAATATTGTTTTACAACAAATTGCTTTAGGGTCTGAATCGTGAAACATGATTTAGTGGTTCGTTTTTTTTTTGATAAATCAACTATGAATTAATATATATCCTTTTTCGTTTTCGAATCAAATAAGTTAAAAATCTTGTATCAACGTGTGTAAATAATAAATATAATTTATTATTTAAAATATGTTCCAAAAATTTTACCTGGACATAGGCGGTAATTGCTTTATTATCTATAAAACGTCAAAATCAAAAAAGTCAAGTGAGGCTCGAAAAGTCAAAGGTTAAAATAGTCTTTTAAAATTTCAAAATTTCTCGGATGTTACAGTACCTACCCCTTAAAGAAATCTCTTCCCGAGATTTAATTTGTGTCATCCGATTGAGTGACCAAGAAAAGATTTAAGATTTAATAGCCTAGTCTCTAGAACAGGACTCTGGCTACAACAATCAAATCAACAACGTATTGATGTTTTCTACGCTCCCTCGGGAATAACAAAGTTTTGGCTAGTTTGACTAGAATATTTAAGTCCATCAAAGGGTATCTCAAAAAAAATATCATTACAGATCTTATGACTGATATAACCGTGTAAAAAAAATCTTTTAATAGTGAAATCATCAAAAGAAAGTGTAGTCACGTGAGTGTGTCTGTATAAAGTTTTAAATGTTCCACGACGGTGTCTCTTTTTTGCTATCTGAAATGTTCGATGATTCACATCAACGTGGCTTATAGATGTAAGTACCCAACTTACTAGGCATTTCCGGATGTATCGCACCGAAGTCTTACGTACTAGTGACCCGATTTGAAAATAGTTCGTCTAGAAGTTACGCATCATAAGTGTTTATCTAGTTTATAAAGAAATTGGGGTTGCATACGTATTGATAAAATTCAAACGAGTTTTGGACCGCTCCAGGACCCAATAACAGTAACCATAACAATAATAACTTAGAACAAACGGTGATGGGATACGGGAAGTGAGGACGTTTCGAGAGACAATATCCCCATAATAAAGTTCAACAAATGGGAGGAGCTCGCGAGAGAGCTTATGCGATAGACGGCGGAATTATTAAAAAAAAAAAAAAAAAAAAAAATACTCAGCATCGTAAAGCTTCGATGAATCAGCTCCCATTAGCTCAAGTGTGTAACAAGTCATTAGTTTCATGAACAGTTCTTGATACGCGAGGATAAGCAACGGCAAATGTAATAAACTTAAGAATGTGATCAGGTACTCCAAGTGAGAGGCCTTAAGATTCTGCTGAGTAGTAAGACACGATTGTGTCTCTAGACCCTTTTAACGGATTCTGGTGAATTATCGAGTTCAGGTTTCATACCCGTGTCAGATACGGATACCATTAAGCCCACTCATTTATAATTCCATATTTACATAAAGAAGCATCCAAATTTAATGTAAGAGTAAGAAATGATAAACTTAATGGTTCGGTGATTTAATTTTATTTATTTAAACTTAAGAGGCTGTGTTCAATCCTTTCAATAAATAAATTATAAATCAATCATACTAATAATTTTCGGTCAATACCGGTACTCTCAAAACCTTCAAGGTTGATACCCATGACGATGATGGGTTCTACTGAGTATGGGACGAGTTTCAAACCTCGTCTTCGTAGCGGGGAGTAAAACTACCTAAAAATATCGACCTAGAGTCAAATAGGTAATGAGTACCGGATTATGAGAAAACCAGCGTAAAAGTACTCGATGAACCAGTCCACAAGCAATTTTTCCCATATCAATCCTCCATTACAAGTCCCGCCCATAACAAGACTTGTGGGGAACCCAAGTATGGGGGGGGGGGACCCTCCATGGGTGTGGGTGGACTTTGGGGAGGGGGGGACTTATTACATCAACATAATGGTTGGTGAGAAACATAGGTTTTCAGATACACGTATCCAATCAATTTCCAAAATGATTTATCCAATTTATGTGATTATAAAACAATACATTTTGCATGACAATTATGCTAAATAACATACACGCTAACATGCAATTCAATCCAATCATATCAAATACCAAGCAAACGACCTCAATTGCTCTTGGATCAATCCAATTCCATTTACCCTCTAGCTCAGACCGGAGATACTCGTACGTAACCCTCCTGACTAGGCAATATCTCAATATCACATAACCAAATCTCATTCCTTCTAGCTCAGACCGGAGATACCCGCAGGTAACCCTCCGGACTAGGCAACAATACCTTCTACTAAGCAGGCCGGAGATACTCGCAAGTAATCCTCCTGACTTAGCTCACACATCAATATCACATCCACAATAACATGTATCACATAATGCATATCAACACTTAATAGTCCATCTTATACTCTAAACACATAAACAAAGAAATTTAAAAGTCAATTCAACACTTTCATCATTTCCACCTAAGTTTAAAACCAATAAAAATGGGACTAATGTTAACTCACCTGAATGCCAAAACGCAGCTGTCCAATTCTTAACACCAACAATACAAATAAATAAAACAGTTACAACGTCCAACGCAAAATGATCTGAGTCCCATGTAATTCATAATGATTATGTGATTTTCTAAGGGTTTTGATATAAACTATCATGGTCACCTGACACCATGCCCAAACTAACTAACCATCATTATCACAATATACACCTAGTCAACTACAATTTATTCAAAAATGCAGAATTTTAGTGTATCTTTACCAACTTAAAAACCATACTTTCTGACCTTAATAAATTATACCAAAAATCACCTAAGTTCATTTATGAGTTTACTAACTATCTTGTGATTCCCAAGTACCCATTACATGTGCAACTATCCCAAATAAAATCAAACTTCAAAACTGTCCCAATTCGGATCTGATTGCATACTAAAACATATGGCCTTAAATATAATACTTAGACACACAATCAGAATCTCTCCTTCTAGGTATTCATTATATACATATTGAACCTAATATATGTAGATTGGCTAACCTTAATTCCACTTTTAAGTTAGGGTTATACCTTCCCAAACATGACCTAATTCTAACCCGTATTTACTATTTTGACAATTTTTCTTGTTTAGACCGATTGACTAACTTCCCGAACTCAAAATCATTCAAAGCCGGACTTTTTGAAAAATAGACTCTCTGAATTACAATTTAGACATAAGATTCATCAAAATAAACGTTTTTATCAATGAGATATCATCAGTTGAAAATAGCCTTAAATTCTGCTCAACTCTAAATCATGTTTTCAACACGATCTAACCCTAACCATTTACACACATATGATCCTAATTAAACCCTAAACGTTCTAGCCTAATTAAAACACCCTAAATTACAAAGTTTTAAAACCTAAATAGACCATCAAATTAATTGTTACAGTGTTTTAAAAGAAAAACTAAACAAAAGCTTAATTGAAACATACCTAAACCTTGAATCTTGAAACACTAATTCACTAACTTGTTCTTGATAAAAAAAATCTTTTTTTTCTTGTGAGGGATTCGGTGACCAAAGGGAGAGGAGGAGAGGAAAAATGATTTAGGGTTTTATTAAATTTGTATTTATACTAATAGAGTCCTAACTGTAATCAAATTTGTTTCTTTTTTTCCCTCTTTATCCAAAACCAGCCGAACACCCCTTATATATATATATATATATTCTATTTTATTTAATTATTAATGAACTAATTATCTTAATTACCTTAAGTTTTCATAAAAACCTAAGCTAATTTGGGTAAACCTTTTCACATAAACGCAACTACTTAACTTTCTAAAAATAACTTTTCATTTCACTTTTTCACTTTCTATATTTAGAAAGTCCACTATAATTTTCCAAATTTCACTCACTTCACTTATTTCCATTATGCTACATTTCATAATAATTCTTAACACAAAATCATCAAATCATTGACGTTAGCATTGTAAAAAAAAATTGCTATTGCCAGTAACTTATCCATTACACTAACTTGAACAATGGAATACTTACACTAAACCACAAACGCACATCATAAATGCGCAGCCTATATACCTCAAAAAGATATCATTGCACCTAATCAAACACTTAGCACACATATGTAACAACATACAAACAAGAATCAACACACACGAACTCTTAGCTATTTCTAAAAGGAGTATTACTAACGCAGATTAAATCAACAAAAGTCACAGTTATCCAATAAAATGACAATGACGACCGGGTAAATTAGTTACAAAAGCTGACATTGGTATTTTCGTTGGTTACGCGCCCGCTTAGAAATCGTTTAGAATCTACAACAAAAGAACTTGAAAAATTATAGATACAATTCATGTGACATTTGATGAGCTGATAGCTATGGCTTCTGAACAATTCAGTTCAGGACTCAGGCTTCATTCTATGACTCTTGCTACATCCAGTTCAGGACTCGTTCCAAACTCTGTTTCTCAACAACCTTGTATTCCACCAAAAATAGATGATTAGGATCGCTTATTTCATACTATGTTCAATGAATATTTCAATCCTCCATCTATTGTTGTTTCTCTAGTTCAAGAAGTTGCTGCTCCTAGAGCTGTGGTTTTAGCCGATTCTCTTATGTCAACTTCCATTGACCAGGATGCTCCATCAACAAGTATTCCATCAACACAAGAACAAGAACATTCTTCAAACATTTCTCAAGGTTTTGAAGAATCACCAAAAACACTAATATTTCATGATGATCTGCTTCATGAATCTCTTCATGAAGACTCGACTTCTCAAGGATTACCATCGAATGTAAGACAAACCCACACTCTATTTGAACACCTTGGTAGATAGACTAAGGATCATCCTATAGCAAACGTAAATTGGAGGATCGCTATCACGAAGCACTGCTCACTAAGAAAGAAACTCCAAACTACGTCATGTGGTTGTTTATTTTGATGCTTTCCTAGACTTCGTAGAACCAAAAACTTCACCCAAAATAATGACTGAGCCATCATGATCGATGGCAGAGTCAAGAAAGAAAAATCATGAATTTCAAAGACTAAAAGTTTGGGAATTGGTGTCGTGTCCAGATAAAGTGTTATTGATCAAAATAAAGTAGATTTATAAGGTCAAGACAGAAGAATTTGGCGGGGTACTAAAAAATAAGGTTAGACTAGTTGCTCAAGGATTCAGGCAAGAAAATGGAATCAATTTCCGAGGAAACAATATGCAACCGTTGCTAGAATAGAGGCATACCGTTAACTTCAATCAAATGTCACTCATATTAAGAAAATATGACGATCCACCAAATTGACCGTCAAAGACGGCTTTCTTAAATGACGAGCATAATGAAGAGGTCTAACTTTTCTCACTAGATGGATTTGTTGATCAAGACAACCCATCGCATGTGTACAAGCTGAAAAAGGCCCTATACGGTATTAAACAAGCACTATGTACACGGTACGACATGCTGTCAAGCTTCCTAATCTCACAACATTTCTCCAAAGGTCCAGTTAATCCAACATTCTTCACATGGCAAGCTGGGAACGAATTATTACTGCTACAAATTTATGGTGACGATATAATATTTGCATCCACTAATATTGTTATGTGTAATGAGTTTGCTAATCAGATGACCACTAAGTTTAAGATGTCAATGATGGGACAAATGTCATTCTTTTTACGATTACAAATTTCTCAAAGTCTCAGATGCATCTTTATAAACCAATCAACATTATACTTTTCTGAAGTTGTGTAAAAATATGTTTTGCTTACTATTGATTCTGTCGACACGCCTATGGTAGGTGATTTTGAAATTTATGTTGACGATATAATATTTGCATCCACTAATATTGTCATGTGTAATGAGTTTGCTAATCAGATGACCACTAAGTTCAAGATGTCAATGATAGGGAATATGTCATTATTTTTAGGATTACAAATTTCTCAAAGTCCAAGAGGCATCTTTATAAACCAATCTAAATATGCTTCTGAAATTGTTAAAAAATATGTTTTGCTTCCTACTAATTATGTCAACACATCTATGGTAGAAAAGAGTAAACTGGATGAAGATCTACAAGGGAAACCAGTTGTTGCTAGCACTTTACATGGCTATATAGATCCCTCATGTATCTTACATTTAGTTGACTTGACCTTATCTATGCAGTCTGCTTATATGCTCAGTATCAGGCAAAGCCAACCGAAAAGAACTTACAAGCGGTGAAACGGATCTTTCGATACCTTAAGGGAACCATCAACATGGGTCTCTAGTACTCGAAGCACACCGATATGTCACTAACAGTATATGTAGATGCCAACCATACAACGCGGTGTTATGGGGGGGGGGAGAAAGGGGGGTGGGGCACTAGACGTAGTACAATCAGGAAACGCTTAGTTCGTAGGTGACAAACTTGTTAGCTGGTCGTCCAAGAAGCAAAAGTGCACTGCCATCTCGAGTACAGTAGCTGAATATATTGCCTTATCTGGGTGTTGTTATAACACCCTGTGTTTTCAAGACATTGACAACGTCGATAAATCTACTATTCATCTTTTATATTGTACGTGTTTGTTTTAAATCGTAAACGTTAAGCTAAATCGCGTAGGCTAAAAATTAGCGTTCAATGTAAACGGGCATCAAACAATTAAGCGTTTACATCAAGCAAGTAAAAATAATTATTTGAGAATAATTATGGACTTTGGTTCATTTTATTTTTATCAGATGTAAAGTGAATAACTTCGCATAAATTGCGTTTAGCATACCGAAAACACGTTAATTAATCTAGGCTTCAAGAATACCTCACAATATGTAACCCAACACTCAAAGTTATTAATTAACCCAAGTTAATATTACTGCACAACTTTGTTCATAAGAAAATAAAACATTACATGAATACTTTCAAGTAAACACCTTTTTATTTTCAAACTATAACTTGTAACTAGTATAACTTTCACTAAATAATAAGTTATATATCAAAAGGCTTCTAGAAACCCATTTCCGCCCCCCCCCTCCTAGGCCCAGACATAACAGACAACATTGGAGTCCATTAAAGCACACATTTATCTTTACAAGTTAGCTTTGTACTTCACTTGCACTAAACATAGCCATACTATGTTTCACTTTGATCCATTGCTTTCTTCCTACGACATAAGTTGTCCCTAAGACCACTCATTGCAATACTTTTTTGACTAATACTTATCATATATGCAAGTATCAAGTGGTGAGATAACACATGCAACATAAACACTTAGCTAGAAACTCAAAAATCTCTCATTTGGCTCTCATGCATGCCACAGCTTGAAACACCCCTTTAACTAAATCCATACACAAAAATTTTTAACAGCCTATACACACTTTATACACAATCATCTTAATATCCAAGATATTCTAAATAGTTTCCAAGCATTGGTTATACCATTTTATCAAGCATTAATCAAGAAAGGAAAGTAGGGTTTTCACATGGAAAACTAGGGTCATATTGTGCAAGCTTTGGTTTTAAAATCTAAACAAGGTTAGATTTAGTTAAGTCGTCATCTATCATTCATACATATGGTCATCTTGAACTCTTTATGTCGTACAATTATCAATTATATGCATATGTTAGTTCATTATGCTTAATCACCATTTAGATTTTGATCATGTAAAAAGGAGTTTCTACTTGTTGTCATCATTTTGTACACTTTCACATATCTCATGATGTTAATGACATCATGTTAAAATGGACACATAAGTGATTTACACTCTTGGTTAAGCATAAAAATATGATTTATGTATTAACAGGGTTTATAAATGAGTTAATAATGTTTCAAGTAAAAGAAATGCAAATGACTGTAATGTCTTGATTTATGTGGACTTTTATTCATGTTATATGAACACTAAAATAAGATTATATTAGAAGTATAAATCTTGTACACTTGGTTAATGTATAAAAAGTTCAAGTATGAACTTGAAGTAAAAAGGTTACTTAAGAAGTTATGGTTTAAAAGTGTTAATATGGACTTGGTGAATTTGGACACATGAGGACAATTATGGACTAACGGACTCTTATTATATGTAACACATATAACATATATGATATTTAAGACTTGTGGTAAAGTCACAAAGTTGAAAGTATGAAAACAAAGTTAAATATGGACTTAAGAAAGTCATGTTCGCATAGAGTGTCGTGTGTGGGTCGTCCTCTGTGTGTCTAAGTATGTATAAAAATATATTTATATTATATTTTTATAAAATACTACATCTCAAATATAATCCGCATAATAAGAAACTTGATAAACTGATTGATAACAGAAAAAAGTTACGGTAAGAAACAAGTAAACGATAAATAAACGGATATGAATAAAAGAAATTTATAAAACAATTTATAAAACTTATTTAAAAACAGAAAGTTTAGTACTTTTTACAGATTACACATATCTTAGGATTCCAAAATGATAAGAATCCGTAAATTTTCTAATTAATAACGAACGAGTTATGAATTTCGCGAGTTTACAACAATTAATACTTTTATAAAACTATTTTTATAAAAGTTACTGTTCATGACAGAAACTTTTATTTTTGTAAACCTCATAAATCATTAGAACTTTCAATAACAGAACGTGCTCGACAGAGATTCACTAAAAACGGAGTCAATACGAAAAAAATACGACTTTACCGGGTTTTACATAATTAAAACCTAGAAAAATAACTTTATAACTGGCGTTAACAGTAAAAAGTACTGTTCATCAGAGGGTCAAAAATATGAAAATGCAAATTATATAACTCGTCCAATACAAAATGAGTATGGGCATAAGAAACACAAAATCGACTTAAAACGCGAAAGTTACGCCAGTTTTACTACAACGGGAAATATAAACGTTTTAACTTATTAAACGCAATTTTTCCAAAACAATTAGATGGTGATTGAACTATATAGACCTATATGTGGTATTAGTTAAGCAAAGTGCTATATTACTAGAGAGTTTCATAATGAGGCCTCTAGCCCGGGGTGGCGTATCCGACGAGTTGTTGGAATTAACGATTTTAAAGTGTCCTAGCTCCTCATACGTTCACTACATGACCTCTAAATATATAGATAGTCCGAACGATAAGTAAATGATCTAGATAGATTATATGATATTGGTTAATCGAAGTACATGTACTTATAACCGACCTGTAATTTAAATATGTGTTTGGCATCTGACGATTTGCTTGGCAACATTATCTGTGAAACTTGACAACGCTCACTCAAGGTGAGTTCATAGCCCCACGTTTTACATGCTTTTGTTTTACAAAGTTTTTGGTGTGAGAAACATGCAATGTTTTATAACTGGACACAAGTGGTTAAGTTTCATATTATGAATTGACGAGTTTGCCTAAAAAGCGATAACCTATGTGAGCCCATTATCATTGAACGTCAATTACTGATTGTGAGCGCAAATAATATGAATAGAACTATTTGAGATTGACATCCTCGTATCGGTAGAATAGCTATCACTGGGCAAACGAACGTATACCATGTAAACATAGGATGTTGCGGGTTAGAACATCATCACGGCAATGTAGGCCATTTATATGTATACATTTATGGTCGAGCTTCAGTGTCATGAGCTTAGGGCAACGTAAATTACATTGTATATAAATGTTTGCATCTAATTGCATTATCATACACTTGGGAAATCTTGTGGTCCTACAAATATAATGATTTATCAAAACCTATAAATCACCAACATTAATTGTTGACGTTTTTAAGCAATGTTTTTCAGGGGATCATAAAGCACGAGGTAACAAAGGATTACATAGGTATTTTGATTTGGATAAACATGCATTAAAGAATTTGTCTATTACATTTTTGTTTTAACTGAATAGTACTAGAATCTATTGTATTTTTGAACAAGTGACAAGATGAAGCTTCGTTTATGTAACCAAAAAACTTATGTTAAATCCAATGTATCAGTTTTAAACAACTTTTTGTCGTTCTATATACATCTTGGTTATTGCTCTATGAAGTCAACACCCGGACCCTTATTCCGCTGTCGACCGAATTGGGGGTGTTAACAGATTGGTATCAAGAGCCCAGGTTATAGATGAACCATGTCCAAATGTTTCACTATGAACACTAGCATCATCGCTATCATTGTCAGATCCTGCCATTTTAAAGGTATATAGAGGTGTTTGGTTGTGAGGTTTATAAGGATCTTAAATCCAGGAATATTCTTCTTATGAGAGACTCTCAACAAGCTCTGATACCACTTGTTGGATCCCACTCTAGATAGATCTTTACTGCCTGTTAAGGATGGTGATTAACCTATGTAATCACAAGCTAATCACAAGAGAGACTCTTGCTTTGAAAAGCTAATGTCTACGCGGAATATAGACACAACTAATAAGAAGAACAGGACTAATAAAAACTAAAAGATCCTTCTATGGATTTCTATTAATTAACAAGGAGAAATGTGTTTTTCTGAATGTGTACATTTCCCTAAGCCGTAGGTTCTCTTTATAGTGGAGAAACCCTAATCAGCATTTAATCAGCATTTACTAAAAACGCGTGAGATTGATATGCATGAATATCTTCCTTATTTAGCTCATGCATATCCTCATCTCTAACTAACTAAAATCTTATCCTGGAATAACTATTTGACTTTACCAGGACTAAGTATTCTACCAGTAGGAACTAGATTTAGCCTACCAGGACTAACTATGATAATAACCTTACCAGCAGGAACTACATACCTGCCAGTAGGAACTACTACTCTACCAGTAGGAACTACATACCTACTAGTAGAAACTAAGTATTACAAATATTCCTAACAATAGGTGTCTTAAAGCTGAGTGATCAGTGTAAACAATGGTTTTGGATAATATCAGATAGGGTCGGAATTTATCAAATGCGAAAACTACAACCATCAGTTCTTTTTTGGTAACTGTATATTTTTGCTGAGCTGCATTGAGGGTTTTACTTGCAAAATAGATGGAGTGAAAGTGTTTACCATCTTTTTGACCTAAGACTGCTCCAACTGCGAATTCACTTGCATCACACATAAGCTCAAATGGAAGATTCCAATTTGGGCTCACGATCACAAGAGTACATGTGAGTTTTTCTTTTAACAAATTGAATGCTTTGTGACATTCGTCATCGAATTCGAATGGAATATCTTTTTCAAGCAACTTAGTTTAAGGACGGGCAATTTTCAAGAAGTCTTTAATGAAACGTCGATAAAAACCGGCATGTCCTAGAAAACTTCTAATGCCTTTGACATTAGTAGGTGGTGGAAGTTTAGAGATCACGTTGATTTTAGCTTTGTCAACTTCAAGGCCTGCACCAGACACTTTGTGTCCAAGCACTATTCCTTCTTTAACCATAAAGTGACATTTTTCCTAGTTAAGGACAAGATTTGCATTTTTACAACTGTACAGCATTTTATTGAGGTTATTTAGGCAATGATTAAAGGAGTTTCCAAAGACGGAGAAGTCGTCCATGAATACTTCGACAGATTCTTCAATCAAA
>BQNB010074490.1:0-31775 GCA_026074375.1 Tanacetum coccineum | reverse complement strand
TTATGGAAGTGGGAATTAGATGAAAAATAACGAAGAAGAAATTGAGTTGGATGAGAATGATGTATATGCGGGCAAGTCTGCAAGGTGCAAAGTTCAAGACAGAGAATGAGGTTTATGGTAGTAGGAGTGGCATATTTTACATTTAATGCATTGATTGTAAAATTGCTGCTTGGAAAGTGTCTTCATTCATTTCATTTTTTCATTGAAATAATAAAATCTTACTTTCCAACTTTTTTAAAAAAATTAAATATCTCACAAACCGTTAATCGTTACGCAAAACAAAACATGTCATCGCGACGAGAATTAAATCATCTTTCTATAAAGGGGCAATTCTATATACTTTCGACGAAATTTTTTTCGAATTTTTTTTACTTGCGTCTGGAAAAAATCACATGTGATTTGTATCACAAATCACATGTGATTTTTTTCAGAGGTAACTAAAAAAAAATTCGAGAAAAATTTCGTCGAAAGTATATCGAAGTGGATGTCTACTGAAAGATAAAAAAATACTCGTCGCGATGGTGTATTTTTTGTCATTTGACAATTTAGCATTTGCAAGATATTTTATTTTTAAAAAAGAGGTTGAAAGTGGGCTTTATTTATTTTGATGAAAAAATGAGTGACTATGATTAGTTTATTGGGTCTATGTTAAATTTTGAGTCTGCTGATCTCAACTCATAAACACATATATATATCTTATAAAAGAATATGACGATATGTGACAAGTGTTGATGTTAAATAATATTTTTGTGGTAAATATTTTGTTAAATACTATCAAAGGTTTGTGTGTTTTTTGTTAAAGATTTTATTCTCTTGGGGTTAGTTGTGTTAGTTTGGTTGTATGGGGAAGTGTGAAAAAAGTACATACCAAAACGATTTTATTACTTTTGTAGCGTGCATAAAATTTTATGCTTATGTATCATGACTAAGTTCGTTTCATATATTTATTCATTATCTAATACTTACATAAATTTATCACTCTGCTATAACATGTTATATACGCACATATCATTTATATGTTAACTGTCTTTACATAATACATTTTTTTCAGTTTTACGATTTTTCATTTAATATCGTGACATTTCATAAGAGTAAGAGATGGATACTCAACCAATCAATGAAACTATTGGATTAAAGTCGTGTGTTGTTAAATAGACAATGGACTACTTCTGTAATTAGCTATTTATATACTCTATAATTGACACCCCCCAGTCCACACGACTCTGCAAGAGTCAACAGGTGCTGATACACTCATTTCATCTCCAAAAAAAATGGTAGCAACAGTGACTAAAGTTGTGATCACCATTGCTGTAGTTGTGGTTCTGAAGTTGGGATGGAAATTACTAAACTGGGCATGGTTGATGCCAAAAAAGCTAGAGAAGTTGTTGCGTGAACAAGGGTATCAAGGTAACCCATACAAACCAATCACAGGAGATATCATGGAGCTTGCAAAGACGACGAAGGAAGCAAGGGCAAAGCCTATGTCAATCTCACATGATATCACTCCACATGTTTCGCCTTACGAACATCATATCTACAGCAAATATGGTACTTACCATCTACAAACCTGTCTAAACTAAAGATCTATGATATCTATAGGGGTGCTTGGGATTGCTTGAAATTATAACATCCTATCCATTTCAGAGTTGCTTATATCCCTATGGCTATAAAAGCTAACAGTTTTAAGCTGTTTATTCAGAGGTCACTATAGTCAGTTCAAAACTGATAGCTGCTTATTTAAACACATAAGCAATCATAATATTAATAAGAGATCCCAAACAACTCCTTACATTTAAGCCCTTTGATCACTATATACGTAAGAAATAGTCATTCTTCTTAATCTTTTAATACTAAAAAGTATTGTATGTTATAAAGTTTAACGATTAATCATGGCTCGACAGGAAAGAAAGTGTATATATGGTTTGGCCCAAAACCAAGGGTATTCATCAGGGACCCAGAACTAATCAAAGACATATTATCAAGACCCGGCGAGTTTCAAAGGCCACAGCATGAGCCACTCAGGGATAGTATCATCGGTGGACTAGTAGTCTCTGAGGGTGAAAAATGGACCAAACATCGTCACATAATCAACCCAGCCTTTCATCTGGAAAGCATCAAGGTACTTTTTGACCACATTGGTGTTTTTTGATAATAACCTCTTTAATTTTATTGATAGCTGACTTAACCACATCGGTGTTTTTTGACCCGCTTACAATTTTAGGATCTAATTTAATGTTATGAGGTTGGATGTGTTCACAGAGTATTTTTGCGGCAATTTGTTTAAGTTGTAGTGAAATGATCAAAAAATGGGATCTGCTCACAGCTGAAAGTGGTGTTTCGGAAGTCGATGTATGGCCATATATCGATAACTTGGCTGGAGATGTCATTTCACGAGCGGCATTCAGCGGTTCTCATGAGGAAGCACAAAACATATTCCTAATCCAGAAGGAACAAATGGAACTTGCACTCCAGTTGTTGTTCATATTTTATCTTCCTGGAGGAAGGTATTAACACTTCCAATCTAAAAACTAAAATTAGAAAGAACACGGAGACATCGCAGACAGCACAATCACTCGCACTCGCCAACTAACCAGCGCAGGTGCAGCATTATAGGGTAACGCTCCCCCGACCCTCGCTCCCCCCCTCTCGGCCACCCTCCAATCAAGCCAAGATATATACCTAATTGGCGCGGCTCCGCTTGCTCCTCTCTCTCCCCCACGCCATCGACCAACCCCCCCGCGCCTCACATCGCCCACTCGCACCCCCCCCTCGGCCCCGGTCCCCCGTCACGTCTTGACGGCACCCCCCCCCAGCCCTACCAACAAACCTCCCGCATTACCCACCCTCATACCGCCCAGAGGAACCCACAGCACCACTTCGCACCTCCCCAGTTGTTGCCTGCTCACCTACCCTTCCTTACTCTCTCCTGGACCCGGCGTACACGGCCCTTTTACACCAAAATTCCACACCATCTAATAAACCCCAATCACAACACTTACTTCGTCAAACATGTATAATAAGTTTAACTTAGAATATAACCACCCTCTTAATAAATTAATGAGGTTCAAACAGGTATTTAGAACTATTCAAATGCATAGATAACTTTTAAATTAACAGGGTAAATAATTACAATAATTATCATAAAATTATGCTTAGCAACATTATTTCCTTGAAATTTCTAAAGATTAGGAAAATAATATATATTTATGGGCCAAGCCAACACGTTTTGACCCGCTTTAAAAACTACCATTTTGACCTATTACTCGATCCGCATAACCTGCTCCTTATAGCACCTCTAATTTATGAATGATAAGATCAATTGTTTTATATGTAGGTTTATACCAACGAGAGCAAACACGAAGTTTCAAGAAAACCGCAACAAGCTTCAAGCTTTGGCGATGGGTATAGTCGACAATAGGAAGAAAGCAATCGAGGTGGGAGAAGGTAACACTAATGATTTACTTGGGATTTTACTCGAATCCAATTCAAAAGAAACCAAAGAACACGGAGTTGGAATGAGTATAGAAGATGTGATCGAAGAATGCAAATTGTTTTACATTGCTGGATCCGAAACAACCTCGACTTTGATACTCTGGACAATGGTTTGTTTGAGTTTGCATCAAGAATGGCAAACCAAAGCTCGAGAAGAGATTATGCAAGCTTTCGGTACGGGTGAACTACATTTTGAAGGCCTAAAGCATCTCAAGATTGTGACAATGATACTTAACGAGGTTCTTAGACTATACCCACCAGCAACTCAGGTTTTGCGAGCTACTCACAAGGATACAAAGCTAGGAAACATGATGATACCATCTGGTGTGGATATAATCATACCTATAATCTATGTTCAACATGACCATGACATATGGGGAGATGATGCAAGAGAGTTCAAACCTGAAAGATTCTCCGAAGGAGTAGCAAATGCGACAAAGGGAAGAGGGTCAGCTTCCTTTTTGCCATTTGGTGGTGGCCCGAGGATTTGCATTGGGCAAAACTTCGCATTGACGGAAGCAAAAGTGGCTTTAGCAAAGATTCTGCAACGATTCTCCTTCGAGCTTTCTCCGTCTTACAAACATTCACCTTTTGCCATTTTCAGCCTTCCACCCCAGTATGGTGCTCACTTGATTTTACATAACATATGATGGTATAATTTATTCCCCGTACCCCGCCCTGGCGTAATTGGGTATGTTCTTGTTGTTGTTGTAGACTATAAGTTATAAACTAGTAGCAATTATTCATAAAGCATTTGGATTTTACAATGCATGGAGTAATAAAGATGTGTTACAACCAATATCTAATCAGAGTCCATAGTAGTCTTCTGTGAGACTGTACACTCGAGGATCTGTCTCCACATCGACAGTTTCGGTACAAAACCATCGTCTATCATCAGCTTTAAAATCAAATCCACATCTCCTACAAGCCTTTCTTTACAAAGACCACTAATCAGTAATTTATACGACTCAAAACTTGGAACCATCTTCTTAGATGACATCTTTTTTAATAAATTCATAGCCTCGACATACTTTCTGCTATCAAGTAAAGCATACAAAACCTCTTGGTAACTACTCGGAATTGGTTCACACCCTTTTAGTAACATCTTATTAAAAAGGTCAATACTCTCTTCAACTCGACCGTTCTTCCTTAAACCAGAAATCAATATATTTATGGAGATTGTATCAGGCTCTACACCCTTGATTTCCATCTTTTCTAACAAAGATAACGCTTCTTCAACACGACCAACTTCACACAACCCGTGCATCAATGCTGAAAAGGTTCTCACATTAGGCTTACAACCTTGTTTAGGAAACTCATCGAACACTTGGCGCGCAGCATCAACATCCCCGTTTTTACACAACCCTTTGATTATAATATTCAAACAACACGTATCAACCTCAACACTTAATCTAGTAGCACTCGCATAAACCTCATGAATCAAATCATAATTCTTGGTGTTTACTAGCAGATTCAACACGAAATTAAACGTTTTGGTCGTCGGCCATACACTATAGCTCGGCATATCGTAAAGGGTTTCAACCGCTCGGTTTATTCTACCGGCACCAAGCCCGTAAACCCTGATCACATTATAGAAAAACCCATCAGAAAGCCTACACCTTTTCTCAAGTTTGATTCTTTTCATTACTTCCTCAATCCCATCAAAGTTTTTGGCTTTTGAAAGATTGTTTACAACGGACGTGTAAAGAGCTTCGTTGGGTTTGTAATCTTTACGCTTCGAGAGCTGATCGAGAACATTGAGGATGGAATTTGGGTCTTTTAAGGTTTCAAAGATCTTAATGACTTCTGTTGGGCTTAACCAGTCTTTATGATTGCGTAAATCAAGTGGATCCGGCTTTTTACAAGATTCAAGTGTAGCAACTGAATGATACCAGGTTGAACAAATGAAAAACGAATGAAGTTTGCGAAGCTTGATGATCGACCGAGTAATCATTTGGAGTTCTAAGATTTATTTCAACGAAAACGCGGACATGCCATAAGATGTGATCTTTCAATTTAACTACTTTATCTGCTATCTCGAGATTCCTTTGCCCATATAAAAATATATGATCTTTCCCTGAAATGCATGTTAACTAGAGTTAGGCTTAGAGCTTAGTTGTCTACAAGGTTATACGCTACAGATATAGAAGAAGTATCCCTTTTTTACACGAATAGTCCGTATCTAAAATATGTGTTCAGTTGTTCACTAACAAAACTATTCTCGATGGTGTTCAAGAACAGCATTATTCTTTACAGGTCATTCTAAATACCCTGCACATTTGTTATAATCGTATTCCTTTCTACAATCAGAAAGTTCACAAACAATCGTGTCATATCTACAGTCACAACGTAATAATTAAAGATGTAGACGGTCACGCCCCTACCCAAGGGTAAAGGGATTGGTTCAGTAAAACCTTTGGCAAGTAACAATAGAAGCACGACCATTATACAAACCTAAATGTATATGTCAACAAAGATTGACCTCTCAGTGAGCGCGTACGTATACTTGACAGAAACAGTCCTAGAAGTAGCGCAAAATTTGCATTACAGCTTTCAAGAATGTATCTCAGTGGCGTATGAACCTCACCTGGTGCAACTAGCTTAGATTCAATCTAAATAAACTTCATTAATCTTGGGGGGTGTTTGGGATTGCTTATCAAAACTTAATTATGAAGTTAGCTAAAATAAATAATAATCAACTGTAACAAAACTGCTTATTTCACTCTCAAATCAATTGTGACTAAAAAAATCATAAGCCCAGATAGGTGACTGCTGAAATCTATTTTGTGGTGTAAATTTAATAGAATTAAGTATCGAATAAAGTAAAAAAAAAACCGAAACGGTGTTACTTACCGGAGAATCACCGGGAGGCGGCGGCTGAGGAAGGAGGAAACTGATGATTTCTGTTGGGGAGGGAAAAGGTCGAAGAAAACAATGTTTTGAAACCGGTTCTTAAGTAAACCGGGTCGAGACACCGGGTTAACACGGTTTTCTTTTTAAAAAAAGCATATATTTCGTGTAATCCATATATGAAGCATAGGAAAATATTTCGTGTAAAGTTAAAATATGTGGCAAAAATATATAATTAATTTGTGTTATTTGTAAAACACAAGAAAAAATCAAAACCCAATCATGTCTCAAGAATTGGATTGCCTCAAACAGTGGCGGACCCAGAAAATCCAACTATGTGTGGCACAAAAAAAAAATTACCTCGATTTATAACTTCAAAAAAATGAAAAGTACGATGTTTACACAACTTATATATAAAGTTAACAAAGTTACCTCGATCGCCCTAAATCAGTTTACCCTTTCGATCTCTCATGGATTGGAAGCGCTTCATCACATCTTCATTTGTTACATTGATAAATACTTCTTTCTCTATGCTACAAATTAGAGCATGGTTCAAAAATCTATTACCCGTTCGATTACGGAGATCCGACTTTATCAACTTCATTGTGGAGAAACATCTTTCCACTGTCGCAGTAGCCACGGGCAAAACCAAAGCAAGCTTCAATAACTTATATATCATTGGAAAAGACTTATGCTTATCTAATCTCGCCAACTCTTTAGCAAGCTCTGTAATAGTATTCACCTTTGAGAAATCTTCATTTTGAACCACATTCACATGATATAGGTCAAGTTCTCGCATAAGATGAAACCTATCAGAATCCGTAAAATCATCGGGATATAAAGTAATCAAATTAATCAGCTTTGAGGAGTCAAACATAGAAAATAAAGCACGCGGACTCAAAGATGACATGTTACTAAGCAAGTGTGTGCTTATCTCACTAAAGCGATCACCAACTATTAAAACCATCCGTCACAAATGCATTATTTCCACCTTGTTTTCCAATAGAGTCTCTAAACAAATAACAACACAAACAATATGCCTTGTCCGCCTTTACACTATACCCTAACCAAGGGAACTCATCAAACCAACTTGCAACAAAACTTCTTACTTTAGTCCCTATTGTTTTTTTTTTTGGAAACTTATGACCACGTGGTTGACAAGCTCCATTGCTCAAATACTTTCTCCTGATTTCATCTCTTATATTAGGGTCATAACTAAAAATGCTTGGCCTCTCAGACGGATCCCATGGAAGAGTACCCAAATCAATGCCATCTGACGATGAAGGAATCGGTCCAGGTTTTGGAATCGGATCGGCATAGTTTCTGGAATGCGTTTTGGTATAGATTCTTCACCATCACCATTTATCGACGGAAACTTTCTTTTAAAATATCTTTTCATAGAGATAAAACCTATTAAAGTCATAAACAATTGCACAACACATCGAAACACACAAATAAAGTATTACATATTAACCCAGTGACTAATTAAATAATTACATATCTTTCAATTTTTGTTTTATATACTAAACTACTAAAGGAAGCAATAAACAAGAGCAAGTGAACAACTAAAAGTCTAAAATACAAAGATCAAATTATCAATCAGAAACTTAAAAAAACACAGAGCAAAATCATGTTCTTACCATTTACTAAACAAGCTCGACTAATAGTGGTTCACAAAAAATTATTAACTTTTGTCACCATCACTTTGTCTTTGTGTCTTCGTTAATAATCCTCAATTCCCAGATCTCAATCGTCAATTTTGAGTCTTCTTTTTGCTTTGTTTTTTATGACCACAAATAAGAAGTCAAAGAGTTGAAAACATAATATTGTCGTTGTTTAATTGTTTAAGAAAAACCTATAACTACTAGTAGGCTTGAATATTTACAAAACTAAATGGGCTTAGTTTCTTGTGGCTGCAGTTTGTATAATATTATAATACTCGAAATAATGATATGTAGCGCAGATAGAAAATCACACTAAACATAAAATTTTGTAAAATATATTCCCCTTAGCATGGCCTACCCATGTGTGGCACGTGCCACAGGTAGCCATGCCTAAGGTCCGCCCCTGGCCTCAAACCCGACGGGTTTAATTAGGTTTCAAAAACTAAAAATCCGGTTTAATGCGACATGTTTTTAGCCGAAACTTTAGGTTTCCAAAAACAGGTTAGAACGGTTTCCGAAATGAAAATAAAAAAGATTAAAACCCAAATTATACACTATAAACATTAGGCATAATATTTCGCTTCACATGTGCTATAGTAATGGTTGAATATTAATTTTTTAATAAATATTATTTGTTTAATCTTATGAACAGTAACTTATTAATTTTTTTATTCTGGTTATTAAACAATAACACAACAACATTCATCTCCCAAATGCATCTTAAGACTCCATCGCCTACCTCATCCAAAAAATAATATGACAACTGACAATTTCATGTTAACATTTATTTATTAACTTGAAAATTTTATTTTAAACAAGTGAATAATAAACTTTACGTATAACCGTTAGATTATCCTACGCATAACGAAAACCACCTTTGAACGTTTTTCGTCATTAGACTAAGTTTAGTTTACGTAAGCAAGCATATTAACAATCTCCTGAGCATGATTTTATAATCATATGCATTCGGTTTTACCGACTTCGCGTAATTCTTTCATTTTTGCATCATTTTGCATGCATGCATGCACAACATAGCTAATACCCCTCACCCCCTTTATACATATAAACACTTGGACATTTAACAATTTGGCAATTTCCCTCCCATTTTTACTCTAAAAATCAGCCCTCCTTTTTTGATAAGCCCAACATTCACTTTCCACCCCTAAGCATGATAAGCATAAAAGCCACCAAACAAGTAAACTTTCTTCCCTCTCTTGTCCCATCCCTACCCACGGCTCAATGCCTCTCCAAGCCCCCATGCACACTCAACTTCCTTTCTAGTGATACAAGATACTATTGTGTAGAAAAGCCCCTTTTGGCCCTTGCTCATTATCTTGCTATAAAAGGAATTCACTAGCAACCTTCACAACACACACTCAAACACACATATATCTCAGCTCATTTCAAGTGTTCTAGAAATGGTATAAGACTTTCTAAGGGTTTCTAAGAAATTTTAGGGTTTGGTATTGCATTTCTAGGGTTTTCTAAACTTTCGGGTTGATATTAGTGCACTTCACGACCACCAAACGCATCATCATTTCGTGTAAGTGTCTCGTGAAACCTATTTTTCCATTATTTAACATATCATGCGTTGTTTTCATATAACCTTTGCAGATTTGTTGCGTTAGAAGTTGATTTAAACTTGTTTAAGAAACTAGGGTTTTCAGTCTAGAAAATAGGTCATCTCGTGAGCTAGTTTTGACCATCTTACTAAATACTTTTTATAAATCTCTTTTAACCACAAGAATTGAATGTCTTAGGAATATTTCTATGTAGGTTTCATGAATTATGGAGTTGGTTTGGTATTTTAAAACGAAAGTTTACGAAAACATGTCGAACAATTATAGTTGTTGACATACGACTCCTGTAACAACAGTTTGAGTGTCTTAAACTTTGAATCAAGGAGTGTAATTATATTGGTTGGAAAGCTAAGACATAGAGCTAAGTGTGAGAATTTGTTTCGTTGAAAGATATTAAGAATTAAGTGAGTTATGATCGTTTGAAGTCGGATAAACATTTTTGGCAGCCACTATTTTCACAACTAGACTAGAAAAGTTATGTTTCCTCTTTTTCTAAATGTTTTCACTTGTGAAACTTTATAAAACTTTAACACAAGTTTATATGTGTGATAAAACTTCTTAAAACTCGTGCGCATATAGAACATATTATTGTGACCCTAAGGTGTCTTATTGATTTAGGTCGAGGTTAGGTCATACCGTTTCATTCAAGCTTGCTTAATTTACTCTCGTTATCACTACTTATTGATGTGAGTTTCATATCACCTAATTTATTTGTTTTATACTCGTTTTTAACTACTTTGGGGTGAGAATACATGCTCATTTACTGTTTTGGACACAAGTACTTAAAACTTTTACGTATTGCCTAAGTTTTCCATCTTACCGTTAAGTCCTCATTATCATGAACCGTTAATTACGTAGTAAGCACAAATGTTGTAAATAGATCTATTAGGGTTGACACCCCTGTCCAGGTTTGGAAGCTCTTATTGGTCAAACAAACGCATTTCATTTGAGGAATTCTAGGTTTTCTGGATCAATAGATATGCGAATTGGCATTGTGGCGGGGAAAGCTTATTAAGCTTGCAGCCATGGGGGACGTATCCCCTTTGCCTGTTTGTTGAGTGGATTCAAGCCTCATTGAACCTATAATACATTTTTGGTCCAAATATACCACAAAGAAATTGCCTATGTGTGTGTGTGTTATTTTGGTGAGGTACATGTGAGGTGGAGCATTATGTTTAATGATTATATTATGTATTTATGTCTGATGAGGTGTAATTTTATACACTCTTTCAGGGTCATTTAACCCCCAAAATCATGCAAATATGCTCAAATATCGTACTTAATCGTTATTTGAGAAGCACTTGGAGGAAAATCTCGATCGAGAAGAAACTGGACAAAAATGCATCTTTTTAAGTTGGTGACTCCCATCCTGACGGCTGACGCCTTCACCAAAAGTGCATAGAAAGTGGATTTTTGGACGAAAAGTGTGACTTCTCAGTAGTTGAAGACGACATCACAAAAAGCTATAGACGCCGTCAGAATCATATGGCAACGTCGTCAAGAGTTTGCCGACAAAAGAAGACCATTAGGGTTTCGACGGGCTGATGGTGTCACAAACTTGGGAGAACTTTGTGTGCAACTATTTTGGTCGATTTTTAGGGTTTTCTAACCCTCTTGTACTCACATACTCACATTTTTAATTGAAGTGAAGTCTCCGTGTTCATTTAATCATTCAATATGTCTATGTGTTGTTTGAACATATGTTGTTCTTCGCTTTCGATTAACATGCTAGGCTAAAATAATTAGTGTTTGCTTATGATTGCATGAAACATAGTTTGTAATCTTTGATTTATTTGCTTCTTGTTAGTGGTGTGCGCGTTAGGCTCTATAAAACTAGCTATAAGATATTACGACGTATAGAGAAACGCGATTAGGTTACATGAAACCTACAACTAAGTTCTTCATAACTAGTTGATTTTAGGTAGATTCCTTCTTAAGTATTTATTGCGCGTGATTAACTATTGGGAGAGAGCGTGTTTGACAGGTAACGCCTGACTAAATTGTCACGTAGAATGCGAGCCTGAACGAATCGTTACAGAATTAGGGAAATGCTTACACATTACACTAACAATGGTGACGGACAATAGATTAGATAGAGCAACTAGGGAGTAGTGTATGAATAAGTAGACACGTTTGTTAACCTATACGATTTCCCACCAATTTTACACTTCTTGCATTTAGGAGTAGTTAGTAATTTAATTTAAAACCCCCTATTTAAAATCCGATATTTTTACTTGATTTCTAAAAAATATAAAAATATAAAAACACTCTTCCCTCAACCTTTAGACCCTAGTAACGTACAATTTGAACCTACCTCACTATTCCCTTAGAGAACGATAATAACCCCCCGAGTCTTCCTATACTACACTACAACGGTTAGGTACTCTGCCTAGGAGGGTTGTAAAACTTTTGTGGTGCAACCCGCCGCATCAAGTTTTTTGCGCCGTTGCTGGTGAATAGTTTAGGTTTCGGATTCTATTTAGCTTAGGTCTACTCACTTGATTCCTATCATGGGAGACGAAAATAGGTTTCGGTGAATAGTTTTTGGCACCGTTGCTGGTGAATAGCTTAGGTTAGCTTTCTTGTAGTCTATCTTTTCTTCGTTCTCTTTGTTTTGTAAACTTTTCTTTTCATTAACCATCATAGGAGACGAAAATCAACCCCTTAGTTTAGGAGATTATTCCCGACCAAGCCACGAGGACTATCGAAACACCATTGAGCTCCCCGAAGGAGACAATATGGTGCCTCTATGATCCGACACCAGTCGATTGGTGCAAAAAGGATGTGCATTCCATGGACACCGGTTCGAAGATCCAAACCAACACTTAAGGATTTTCTAAAACTTGTGAACTCACTTGACCGTAATGGTGAAAATAAGGAAAGGATGCGTCTGCGTTTATTTCAATTTTCCCTTCGCTATTAAGCTAGCAATTGGCTTAAACATTTACCCACGTGATCCATCTCCACTTGGGAGGATCTCACGACCCGTTTCCTTGCTCAGTTTTCCCCATCGAAAAGAACTACAACACTTAGAAATGACATCCTGATGTTCCAACAACATCATGGTGAATCTCTTTCCGAAGCATGGACTCATTTCAGGGACTTACTTAAAAAGTCCCTCATCATGGCATCGATCTGACCGATGACTCCTTGAGCTTGAAGACCAGATTAACTACTTGCTAAAAGGGTCGAAAACAACACCTAAACGAGCTCAATACAACCTCCTCAAGCATAAGTTAAGGTGGTTTTCTCAAACCAACTCACACAAAGCTTTACCAAACCACTAAGACAAAATTCATTTACTTTTCAAAAACATGCCTACCTGAAACTCCAATAACGAACTCTCGAGCCTAGCTTCGAAGCTCGAGTGGAAAGCTATATGGCGGCACACACTGAGAGAATGGAAATGTTCGAGGAAGTTATTTATAAGCAAAGAGAGGAGATCAACGAAAGAATGATGGAGATGTTTAGGCTGCGTTTAGTTGGAGGAAAACACCCTTGTTTTCCACAAAATGTTTTGTGGAAAACAAGAAAAACAGAGATCGCGTTCATTTCGTCGTTTTCCAACAAAATTCTCTACAAAACACAAAATCCCTATTTTCTCCTTTTATACACAAAACTAGAAAACAATTTTATTTTGTTTTCCCCGTTTTCCTTTTATGACACCCATATCTATTTTCCCCTTATTTCCTACGTTTTATACGTTTTTATAAGTTTTTTGATGTTTATGTACGCTTATAGATTTTTTTAAGTTTTCGTCCATTTTTTACGATTTCGACAGTTTTTTTACGTTTTCGCCCGTATTTTTACGTTTTCGTCCATTTTTTTTACGATTTCGTCTGTTTTTTAGGATTTTGTCCTTTTTTTGCGATTTCGTCCGTTTTTTTGCGATTTCGTCCGTTTTTTACGATTTCGTCCGTTTTTTTACGTTTTCGTCCGTTTTTTACGTTTTCGTCCGTTTTTTTACGATTTCGTCCGTTTTTTTACGATTTCGTCCGTTTTTTACGATCTCATCTGTTTTTTACGATCTCGTCTGTTTTTTACGACCTCGTCCGTTTTTTTAAGATTCACTGGTAGCCATTTATCCCATTAGTGCCCGTTTTAGCCCGTGCCGGTGTTGGCCCGTACCCGTTTTGCCTGATGCCTGCGCCCGCCGGCCCACCTGTTTTGCCGCCTCTTTTTTTGTGTTTCGAATATGTCTTTATAATATTACAAAAGTAAATAGAGAATTGAGATAGAAACAACAACACTTGAACATGTATTCTAGTTTTGTAAAATGGAAAACACAGACACATGTTTCTTTAACTAAACGCGTTTTCCAAATTTTTAATTGTTTTGTGGAGATGGAAACCCCTTCCTTTTTCCTACAAAACAGGAAACATAAAATGATAGAAAATGTTTTCCAACTAAACGCAACCTTAGTCTTCTAAAAGAATACACAAAAGGGAAGTCTCCGGAGAAAGTGTTAGTTAGAAAGGAAGTTAGTAAAACCATCACTAAATACATCAATGACATCTCCCTTGTTAGAATGGAGAATGATGAGGATAAAGAATGTGACGAGGTTGTCGATAAAAAAACCATAGAACAAATCAAGGTAGCAGAAAAGGAGAAGGTAGTAGATGATGTAGAGGATAATGAGTCTGATAGGAGTATGAATGGGGACTCAACAAGATGGGGAAAGTATGTGGATAGACTAACGGAGATGCCTAGATCACGACCTATAGGATATTACCTTAAGCATGAGATCAATAAGGAAACAATCGAGGATCTTGTAAATAACCACAAATAAAATAATTGTTTACTAGCAACACGCTTAGGTAAAATGGATAATAAGACTTATAAGTCGTTGCCCGTAGGACCCATGTATGACACAATTTTCAAGAAAAAGTTAGCAAGGAAAAATGGAAGAGAAGGAAATTTTGTGATAGCATGTAGTATAGGAAGGTTAAAATACACGAATGCCTTAGCCGATCAAGGATCCGATGTAAATATCATGCCCTTAACCATCTATAACAAGCTAATTAGAGAAAAGCCTACAGGGACTAACATTAAACTTTCTATAGCTAACAACTCTTATATGTACCCTTTGGGTATAGCGAAAGATGTGTTAGTTGATATTGCAGGTTTTGTGTACCCCATATATTTCGTTATCCTAGACATAAAGGAAGATGATTACATGCCTCTTATCTTAGGAACGTCATTTTTGACCACGGCTAGGGCTAAAATTAAGTGTAATAAAAGATCAATTACCCTCAGAGCTGGCAAGTTTAAGGTTAGATTCGTTAGGACTTTAAGGTTTCCCAGTAAAGTCAAGTAGAGAATAAAGAGAGACCTAGAACCCATGATCTTTACTAATTATGTGAATAGGAGAAATTTAGAATGGGAGGAAAGAATTGAAAATTGCTAAGAGGATGAAATAGGATTTGGTAAATGGAGAAGTAAGATGTTTGATGATAAGAACCTTGTAGGACACAACTTCTTTATTTATGATCATGAATTGGAGAAAGAAAGTAGCAGTAAGATAAGTGAAGGAGTCACGTAAGGAGAGTGACTCCGAGTCTAGCTAGAAGACTTGTTAATAAAAAAAACGCTTATTGGGAGGCATCCCAATCTTTTAATTTTATGCATTTTAGGAGTGTGGTGTGTTTTAATTTTTTTATTTGTCTAATATGTTTTAATTATATGTGATCATGTTTTGTTTTATTTTTAACATCGTCTTAATTGCAATCAAAGGTATTTTGCATAAAATATGTGTATGGAAAATAGCCGGTTTTTGAGAACCATTTCAAACAGGTAAAATAAATAATTTTAAGTTAATTCACATTTTATGTTTTGTTTGTTTAAGACATATGTTTGTACTAACCGTTTTCGTGGTTTATGCAGTAATTTTTCTAGAAAATAAGTAATACGTTTTTTTGCAGAAATTTTTCCAGAAAAAGAAAGCGTAAAATCTCTCAGGGTTAAAACCTAACGACGTCATAACTGTAGCAGTGGAGAAATCCGTGTTTCTTCGAATTTTTTAAAAAGTTATTTTTGTTAAATTTCCATATTTTTGCAGAAAGCGACGATAACATTAGTACTAAGATTCTATCTTTATTGCTTTCTTAGGATTTTAGTTTACAATTATATCAGAATTGTATATTACTTACCGTCGATTTTACGCTGGGTATAGTTGTTTTGCCTTTGATTTTCAGGTTATATTAGATAAGGAAAGTCTGGAAGTTCATTGGATTTATACTTGGACGATTCTTGGATGAAGATTTAGTCGGATCGTTTTGTTTCTTCTCTGATATTGAGCAAACCAGGGGAGTATTAGTTTCTCTCGTTTTTATTTATCTTCCCTTTATTCGTTTTTTGGATACTTGTAGAACATTGAGGACAATGTTCAAAATAAGTGTAAGGGGAAATAAAAGCCTTGGAAACTATTCTTTCATTTGCATTTGCTTTGTTCTTAAAATGATGTGTAATATACTGAAACATAGTTTAGGACGGTAATTTTGACTCAAATTTAAAATTTTTATGACATATATCGGTGAAACTATAGTATTAGAAGCGTCTCATTGGTAGGAGTTATATGACTAGCACAAAAACGCTACCACTAAAAAAAATCCACCCCCAAAATGTGAGGTTCGCCCCTAGATCTTAAGGAATAAAAGCATTCATTTTTAATGCTTATGAGAGTGTACTGGTAGTATTATATATTCTAAAACTTGCTTTAGCTATGCATCCCGAGACTGCTAGTGACATCGCATTCGTGTGATTAGGATTTGCTAAGTGATAAGAGGCATTAGGATAACCTTTGCTTTTAGCATGCGTTTGTTATGATTATGATGATCTCATTGGTCATATAACTACCTCTACACTTTTGCTATGCACTCATTTTGTAGTGCAAAATAGCCCTAGTACACCCATTTGAGCCTATCTTTTTCGGGATTCTCGTAATTTTTTGGTGGATTCCGAATTATTAATGAAGAGCATTGTTTACACCACACTTAAATGTTACACCCAAATCGCCTTAGCCGCCCTTGTATGTACTCATTTTTAGTACATTATTGTTATCACAATTGTTTAACCCTAGTTAATTGCTTACTTGATTATATGTTTGCTAAGTCGAGTCTATTGTTAGTGTATACAATTTTGAGATGATTGGGATTCATGGTAGTTTTTATTTTATGGAGAAATGGGGGAAGAAAGTCGAATTATTACCCTCATACGTGCTTATTGTACTCCATGTTTGTTGATCATTCTAATTTGGATCATTATTTAGTTATTATTAAAAAGTCAAGTATAGGGGTGTCAATATAAACCCCGAGTCATGTATATTTATTTATTTTCATCAAATGACAGGGGAAAAGTGTATAAAAAGAGAAAAGAAAGAAAAAAATAGAAGAAAATGAAAAAAGCAAAAAAAATATATGTTACGATATACGGATTGCCGTTCTGCTTATGTTTATGTCAAGAAAAGAAAAGAAAGAGTTTGATGTAAAGTTGTGTACGATTGTCTTAGTTTTTGTCGAATCTTGGATTAGCAACGCCTTATTACATGTAATATGTGAATGATCAGCTTCCCACCAGTAAAATATCCCCCATTATCCCTAACCGTGTTTCATTTACCCTACACCTAACGTTACAACCCTTTAAAAGACCTCTTTGATAGTAATTCTTAGGTTCTTACGCCAAAGCGGCGAAGGTTTTGATCCTTTATCAAGATTATGGTAATCTATATGCTATGATAGGTAGTGAGTGTTTTTCCTGTTTCCTATATTCTTATAATTCATTATTACACCGAGTGAAAGAGAGAATAAAAACACTTATGTGAGGTGCTAGTATATGATTTCCATGCTTTTAATTACAAGGTTGATCCGGTTGTGCCATAAACTATCTTTATTTAGTAGGTTAAATGCCTCCGACTTTGCTATTTACTAGGTAGAAAAGCTCATTTGCTTGAGGAAAAGCAAATCTCAGGTGTATGGGTATTTGATGAGGTGTGATTTTATACATTTTTCAAGGTCATTTAACCCCCAAAATCATAGAAATATGCCACAAATATTATACTTAATCATTTCTTTTTGTTATTTAACATTCGGGAAACACTTGGAGGAAAAGCACGTGACTCGGGCTCGATTCGGGAAGAAACTGGACAAAAACGCAACTTTTCAAGTTGGCGACTCCTATCCTGACGCCTTCACCAAAAGTGCATAGAAAGTGGATTTTTGGACGAAAAGTGTGACTTCTCAGTAGGTGGAGAAGCATATGGCGACTGCTTCACCAAGCGTAGTGGCGACGTCAAGAGTTTGCCGACAAAAGAAGACCGTTAGGGTTCCGACAGGCTGACGGCGTCACAAACCCTAGTGACGCAGTCAGAACCCAATTTCTATGTACACAACCTCTTTATTTTCATAAATTCGCGTGGAAACTTGAGAGAACTTTGTGTACAGCTATTTTGGTCGATTTTTAGGGTTTTCTAACCCTCTTGTACTCACATACTCACATGTTTAATTGAAGTGAAGTCTTCTTATTCATTTAATCATTCAATATGTCTATGTGTTGTTTGATTATATGTTGTTCTTCGCTTTCGATTAACATGTTAGGCAAAATTAATTATTGTTTGCTTATGATTGCATGGAACCTAGTTTGTAATCTTTGATTCATTGCTTCTTGTTAGTGGTGTGCTTGTTAGGCTATAGAAAACTAGCTATAAGATATTACATAAGCATATACGTCTAGGAAAACGCGATTAGGTTAGATGAAACCTACAAATAAATTCTTCATAACTAGTTGATTTTAGGTATATTCCTTCTTAAGTATTTATTGCACGTGATTAAGTATTGGGAGAGAGCGTATTTGACAGGTAACGCCCGACTAAGTTGTCACGTAGAATGCGAGCCTGACCAACTCGCTGCAAAATTAGGGGAATGCTTAAACATTACACTGACGAGGGTGATGGGCAATAGATTTGAGAGAACAACTAGGGAGTCGTGCATGATTAAGTAGACACGTTTGTTTACCTATACGAGTTTCTCACCAATTTTACATTTCTTGCATTTAGGAGTAGTTAATAAATTAGTTTAAAACCTCCTCTTCAAAACTCAAGATTTTTTACTTGCTTTCTAAAAAATATAAAAATACAAAAACACTCTTCCCTCAACCTATAAACCCTAGTAACGTACAATTCGAACCTACCTCACTATTCCCCTAAACAACGATAATGACCCTCTAAGTCTTGCCTATACTACACTACAACGGTTAGGTACTCTACCTATGAGGGTTGTAAAACTTTTATGGTGCAACCCGCCACACCAATGTCTGTGGTTACGCCTTATGGTCTATAAAGATTTGATACTCCTTAATCGATATGACTGAATGGCTTTTGTTAAAGCAAAAGCGGTTCACAGTTTGGCATGACATCGGTTTAATTGATGGCTTTTGTGTGTCATGTTTACAAAATGGGTACCGGAAAGTATTCAAGGCGGGGCAAGTTACTAAATTTGCAGCCATGGTAGGTTATCGCTTCTTTTTCTGTTTATATTTTTGTTGTCGTTTTTGCTTAAAATTTGTTACTTTCGGATCCGGGCGTGTCAAACAAACTAGGTTGTGATGAATACGAGTAAGTTCGATTAAAGTTGCGAACTGTAGCTTATGTAACACAAAATAGTTGTGTCGAATCAGCTCATAAGCTGCAAAATAAGCTTAAAGAAAAGTTATTTAAGTTTTGGGTCATAAGTTGAGAGTAAGTTGTTGTATGTGGGCAAATGTATACACTTGAGGTTATCTACATCTTGAAACGTTAAGCATAATGTTTCACCTCACATGTGTTATAGTAATGGTTGGATTCCAATTTTTTAATCATAAATATTATTTGCTTAATCTTATAAACAATAACTTATTATTTTTTTAGTTTGATGAATACGAGCATGTTTGATTAAAGTTGTGACCGTTCGCGTCTTGGTGAGGCAATATCATGACTAATCATGTATATCATGACTACATATAGTCTTTTAATCGTGTATATCATGACCGTGCACGTCTTTAATTTCCACCATCTATTATTTTAAACGAGTTCATGGAGCTAGCCCGCCCATTAGGCAGGCCTCGAAGCTAGTCGTCATATATAACAAACTAACTAGGACTATTTACTCGACGTTTATAGGTTATAATCATATTAATCGAATGTCATACATAGACGTTAGCATGTTCACATTATATTAGTGTAAAATTTGTGATACTATAAAAGGTAGTGCAGTATTGTAGTCAAAGCTTGTATATATTTTGAATAATGTTAAAACCTACATTTATATTATACACGGTTTGTTTTGGTTAACCGCATATATTCAAATATAATATCCGAAGAACTGCGATGAGCGGGTTCTCTTGATTGTCGGTTATTTACGATTTTGATAATGGGTTTGACTCGATTTATTTGAACACCCCTAATTTTATTAGTGTCAGACGACATAGGCGAGTTCAACAAATATCACAAAACAAAGATTAAATGTTGCAATTCTAGCAACTCATTCTTCAATCAAAATTAAAATTAACATTTTCCACTTTTTTTAGAAGAAAACAAAATATCTCGTAAATCATAAATCGTTAATTGAAAAAAATACGCAATCGATATTTTACCGGAGAAACTCTTTACCAAAAAAAAAACACAATCGTGACAAAAAATTTATTATCATTTAATAACCGGGAACTTCCATATACTCGACATTTTTTTCTTCCTTTTTCATAGGTTTGAAATTTTATACGATACGAAATCACATGTAATTGTGATGTGAGTTTTAAAGTTCAAATCCTAAATCACATGTGATTTTGCTGGACAACACTTACATAGAAAAAACTCGAAACAAAGTTCGCTAAAAGTATATAATGTTCCTTTAACGAAATATGATTTTATGCTAGACCTATTGTCAAAATTATTTTTATCTAACGCGGTTTATAAAATACTTGAGGACGCGAAGAATTTTTTAGTTGCAATTGAAAAATAAGTAAGATTGTCTTATTTAATTTAATTTATTTTTATTTTTGTTGGACTAAAATCATGTCATTTAAATTTAAATTAACCTATAATACAATTCTCAAATGTGTGACCATTAGTTTGACCGCATGTTACAGTGCCAATCACAATTCGGCCAAAAAAATTAGCGCACAATCTGGCCCAACTTCTAACCTAAAGTAAAAAAAAATTACAAAATGCTATAGTGCCAACCAAAGTGGGCCAAAAAATTAACCCACAATCTGGCCCAACATCTGACTCAAAGTAAAAAAAAGAAGGGGAAAATAACACCTAAAAAAAATTTAACGGCTCGAAACAACGCGCGGGACATAAACTCATATAAGGGAAAAAAAACAAATTATTAAATATGATAACGAAAAAATAAATCCGCAACGTAATTCCATAAAATTATACTAAAAAAAAAGAAACCCCCCGTATAGCAAAAAAAAAACCTTTAAACATGAGGCCCAAACAAATTATTAAACATGAGACCAAAAAAATTAACCCGCACAAAAAAAAAATTAATGACCCGCAACAACGTGCGAAAAATTAACGCCCCGCAGCAACGCGCGGGTAATACTGTTATTCACAAAGTGAAATTGTAAAACCCTTGCGAAATAAATGTTTCAACCCGCTTGGCCTGACCCGGTCGTAATAAATGCTATTAATTCGTTTCTCTTCATTCCTTTTGCACATTCTGTCGTTAAATCGCCGTTAATTTCCCACTACCGTAATATTCGACTAACTGGGACACGTGGTAACAAAACACACACCTCACCTTTCCATATCATTCTCCCTCATCTATCTCTCTAGAATAATTACCCAGAAATTTCATTGCCTTATCCATCTTAAAAAGAACCCCTCTTTGGTGTTGCAGACATTGCACCGGCCATTGGTCGAGGCTACCAAAGGGTAATCTCAATAATTTATACATGCAATGATTTTAAGATGGGGAAAAAGAAAGGGGCAAATTACATACATGTAAGATGTGTAACTAATTTTAGTTTTAATTTTTTTGTATTTCGTATATTGAATTGAGTTTTTTTTTTAGATTTTTGGTTATATTGACATTTGGGTATTGATTAATTAAGTTAAAACTTGATGGGTTTAGCTTTAATTTTGTGGATTATGAAATTTAGGGTTTTTGGTTTTGTAAATTGTTGTTATGATTTGGATTTCCTTTTGGCAGTACATCATGACGGGAGTTTAGTATTCCGCTTTGGGGTGATAATATTTGGGAGAGGAAATCTGGCTCAGTTTGGTTGTGCCATCGGAGATTGAACTCACCGGAATATTCTCCGGCAACGGTGGGAGCTTGCTTCTCTTTTCAAGTTCTTCAAGGTAGTTTTTTATTTTTTACATTTTTGTATTTAAGGTATATATATTCTTTCTGATTTAAAGTCTATTTATTGATTTTTGTTCATGTTGTATATAAAGATCTATAGTTACACAATACGTTTGATGTAGAACTCGGCTCGAACCACGTTGCGATATATTTGATTTTGTTTTCAAAATTTAGAATTTTTTTGTACAGAAAGAGAGATATTTGATGGATGAGGTAGCGAAATGTGTCGATGTTTGATGCGCGCTAAAGTGCAAATATATAGATTAATAAGAAGAAGTTTAGAAGACGGTTAAATGAAGCGTGAATGGTTTATATATAGATTATAAGTGTGGTTAAATGAAATGCACTTATAATGAAATGCCAAACACTCCTATGCCTATGCAACACAAAAAAAGTTTGAGTCACTGTGAAAAACGGCATCACAAGCGTTGAAGTCAAACTCTAATCTCCTACTGAATTACAAATGGAAAATCACATGAACGAGAATTACAATTTTGCAACAATAAATGTTTGTTTAGCTTAAGATTATTCGCCTGTAAATTAATCACAATTGAAAACGGAACTGTAGTTGTGTGCTCAATGGTCATATTGATTTGGAACATTTTGAGTTCATTTAGCTATTATGTTTTGCTAACTTCAACTAATATAAATGCAGGAGCTTTAAAAGTTGGCAGAATGACTGAGTATCTCGCTGAGGTCGGAGAGGATGCATCTCTTAAAGCTGCCCTTCATCAGATGTTGCTCATGTCGAAACGCTATTTGTTGTCTTTTTTGATGGCGGAATACAGGTTAGAAACACTTATTAGATTGCTACTTTCGTTGAAACATGAAATTGCAATAAATTTCTTATTGAACGTGTAAAAAATTGTCTTTGATCAACCCGGCCCAGTTTTGCATAGTAAATAATGGCTGATTTTTCAAGTTTTTAGTACTACATAAAGAGCTTTTTATTGTTGGTCACAATGATGAAAATCCAGAAAGTAGAGATAAAAAGATAGGTGGGTCAATGAATGGGTCATAACAGGTTAAATGGACATGTGTGAGTCAAATAAATTATCATTTGCAGGTTGACCCAAACACCCTTTAAAATTTTGTTGCAGCAAGCAGTCACAAACACCAGGTAATCTGCCGCATGACGCTAAATTATTAAATCTTTTTTTGGATTTTGTTGAACTTGATTGTTGTATGGATGGTTATGTTTACAGTATAATATTGATGGGAGAGATTCGAACGGATACGTTGGTTTATGTGGACAATCTGTGGTGTGCACGACAAGTCTTTTTACATGTTTAATCTGTTATCCGACTCAATTGTTCTTCAAGCGAAGGAATTAAAAGGTATGTTTATTTGTTTATGCATCCAAGATAAATTAAAATGCCTAGAACTGTTACAGGTTAAAATTTTACATCAACCCATATGTATAAACATGTCAAATAGCATTTTGTATCTTTTTGCCATAGTGAGTATCTTGATTATTTTTTATGCGCAAATGCTATCTATTGGCTGCTTGAATAACGGGTCATTTTTAGTGGTATTTGGCACATTTTTAGTCGGGTTGTTAAGTCTTGCACACAACAAATCACACATAGAATGCAGAATACATGCTGATGTTGATAGACTATTAGTTTATACTTACTTTACTAAATAATAAATATGTGCAGGGCAATTGTTCAAGTTGGTTTGAAAAAAATGCAAGTTGTTTTCCAACAAAGATTGGAGTAACCAGAAACTAAACATGTTAAACTTGAAAAGGGAATTACTAATTAGTCATGTTCTTAAAATAAAGTGATTTCGGAGAGGTATATGGTCTTAGGCTTTTCTTATGGAGCGTTTACCATTGCGATGTATACATAATTACTTGATAAATATTTTATAAAAAATTTAAGTTCGATAGATTATAAGTTTACGTCATCTTTGCTTAGCAATCATAAAGACAATTTCGTTGTAGCTTTATCGGCTGATAAACTCATTCAGATAGCTGACGGGTTTGCTGGTGTTTTTCCACGTAACCATGTTTTGTGGTCGGAAAACGGTTGGTTACTACCCTAGAGTATGGAATGTACCAAATATCCATTGTAAGATGTTTTATTCCTTTACGGAGCACAAGGATGACATTGTGATGACGCACTAAGCTATCAGTACATCTTTTTATGGTATATTTGATCACATAAAAATTACAGTGAGCCGACTAGCTGAGAAGGTAGTGAAATTATTGTATAATTTAAATAACAGGTATGGTTGCAAGCAACTTTGATTTATGGCAACGCAAGCTAAAACAGGGGCTGGAACTGTTGGCCGCAAACAACCCGCTATGGAGCATAAAAATTGGCATAGAAAGCGCACACTACACACCAGTCGATATGCTTCAAGACAAATAACTGGTAATTTTTTCCCTTTATTATTAAGCTGACATGAATCGCGGGTTTAGTAGTATGATTGTGATTGTGTTGAATTTGGATCAGGAAAATCGAGCATGACCTTATTGCAAGATATATTAGTGGGTAATTGGGATAGTTTAAGGTGTGTGGGATTCTTAATTAAACAAGTCTGTGATGCACTTTTAGAAGGTTATTTTCTTTCATTCCATAAGTTTATCAGTGTTTTACGGGTTCTGTCTAATTATGTACTAACCGTTGTGAGATACAATGATTGTGCAGGCAAAATGGCTCCAACAAAAGAAAAAGGACGGAAGCTAAGAGAGCATATAGATGACACCTCTATTAAGCTTGGCCATGCTGAGAAGTTTTTAAAGGAGGTTCTTGATGTACCATTTGATACATATCCAGATCGTTTCAAACACTTGAGGTACACAAGCATGAAAGTCTAAATAGGACAATAGTAATGTAGCTTTTAATTACTCATGCATTTTAGTTTATGAGTCAGAATAAGGAACTTAATGAATGTATTCTTTGATCATATTTGCTTAATGTAACTGATGTATGTGGATTTTAAGAGATTTGGTTTGATTTTTAAAGTTAGTGAGACCAAAAAATGGTATGATGTTCTGTTCTAATGCCATGATTCTTGCAGGAATGGTGCCCATGATGAATTCAGGACCAGATTCTGATGGTTCATAGTTTTTCATTACTAAAGTTAAGGCCTAATGGTAAGCTCTTTGTTATTATTTCACTAAAGAAAAAATTTCATGCATGATAGTAGCTAAAAACGTAGAAGAATTCATATACAAATTATAAAGTGGCCAGTATGTTAACTTACTTTATAGAAAGTGTACTAAAATAGGACAATTAAGATATAATTATGTTTCTATCAAAGGATAAGCTGGGTGATTTGAAAATGTCTTTAAATTTATATGGCAGACACATGATGTATTTGTAGAAACGCAAGAAACTGAGCTGCAATATAACCACAACTGACACTTTCTTTTCTTTTCTTTTTCAGTTTCCGCAAGGAGAAGGGAAGAGGACATAAGACGTGGGAGGCACGCGAAGATTTGGATCCACTGCTATTATCGAATGATTTTAAGTATTTGTGTTGCAGATTTTAGATCTTAAAATCACCATTCCCTGCATAGACTAAAATTTCAATGTTAACATGTTGAACAAAAATTTCAATGTTAGTCGATTTTGAATCCGCGGTCTATGAACAACATAATAAAACTGAAATGGCACCACGACAACGGCAATCACAAACAGTGCTCAAGGCTAACCTAAAACGACGTCCGCTAACCGTTTCGCAGCGGAGCGCGGGCAAACATACTCGTTTTATTAAAATTTTAAGTAATTTTTATATCTAAAAGAAAATCTGATTCGTATAATTAAACGAAAGTTTGAATTCAATTGAAACAAAATCATACTTTAGATACCAAATTTCACCCAAAAATTTGTACCAAAAATTCCAAATAATCAAACATAATAAATGCAAAGAGAAATAATGTTCTGCTTGCAACCAAACAAAACACTTTAGTTCCATGAATGACACGTATGATTTCCAAACAATGCCTACTCAGCAAATAAACATACAACAAGATCTACACCACCTTTTTTATAAAATAATCATATCAAAAGGAGCAGTTAAATTAAATCCATTTTCAGTCAGTGCATGTTCTTCTTTGTCTCCATTATCCAAATTTCATACTTCCATCCAACGTAACCTCTTTCACATTTTTCCATAAACATTCTTTAAATCTAATCACATATTTACAAAACCCTTTTTTTAATTTCAATATAATGATATAATACTCCGTCTTTATGTGTGTGCTTTTTTGGTGTTTTCTAAGGGTTTGGAGTGTGAATTACTCATTTTTAGGATATGGGTTGTATAAATAATCATCGTTATGCAGTGGGTTTGGTTTATTTTGTATAAATTTTGAATCTTTAAAAAAAATGGATACAATGATATGTCATGTAGGGTTTGTGTTGTTTTTGATATGGTTGTTGTCTTCTTTTGAGTATTGTCATCCTTTGGTGTACTTCATTTCATTCATTTATCTATATTTGGTAAGTTTCTTTTCAGTTTGTGTACTTTTGAACTTTTAATAACTATTTTGGTGTTTTAGGTTTACTGAATTGATATGTTTTTTTTTTTTGAATCTTGAATTTTGAAGGTTCATGATCTTTATGTGGTGAGATTGAGAAGGAAGGTGCATTTTGAGGAGCGAAAGCAAGCGAATCAAAAGAGGGTGAAGCTCTTGAGCTTTAAACTCATTTATATATCGAATTTATGGTGCTTATGGATTACTTTCTTAGTTTTTAAGTGAATTGTTTGAATCTGTGTTTCTAGTTATTTTGGACATGCTAAAGGGGTGTCTGGGATTGTAAGAAACCACACTTTCTTAGAAAAACTTTTGCGGATTATTCCGTACCAAAAATCTACATTATCTGTATTTTATGAATGGCTAAATTGGGTTATGACTAACATATTGTTTGGTTAAAAGTTGACCAAACTAAACAATAAGCGTATTAGGCCCATTATTAGTTATATGTCTTTATTGTAGGGCTAATGAATGAGGTATAAACAAATGGGCTTGGGAAATGAGTATATTATCAGGCATGGTATGGTGGAAGAGCAGGCATGCATTTGACATGGTTTCGATCGATGCATTTAAAACAGGTAAGAAACATCCGGATGTTCGTTATGTTTTGTCGTCGGTTATTGCTTCCATATGCATGTTTGTTAGATTGCTGATGTCGGATGATGCTGCCATTGTGATGTTGCCTGGTAAGTCTGGTCCTACTATCACACGCCATCTTTCATGCCACGTTGGTTTTATATAGCTTATAGATACTAAACCTATTTTTAAACAGTAAACCAAGGCAATTTCCAAACACCCTTTAGTGTTGTATTGCTTAATTAGGCTATAAGTGAAAACTTTTCACCACTCTTCGTATATAATTGGATGGTGATGGTGATGAGAATAGTATTGGACGGACTACATTAAATGGACATGATGGAAATAGCATCCATGACTTAGATTAAGGCTCTTTAGGCATGTCAATTGAAGAAATGAATTGTTCAAATCACATGTTTGTATGCACAGGTGTATAGATATAGATATAATGTAGCATTTAATAAATTGAATTCAGTAAGAAAAACTTAACTCCTTGCGAATTGTTAGTATAATGTCAACAAAAATATTGATGTCCACTAACTTTTATATGTTTATTCTGTTTTCGGCTGTTGAAAAGAAGGATCCATTGGTTCTGTAAAGATTAAATTTTAGCGGAGGTGGTGTGTAAAATTCAGTTTGAAGAACTTGAATTGCCCATGGGGCGGACAACACCGTTAAATGTTGTAAATGTAGCTTTACATTCACCGTCAATCAGTGATAATATACCCGTCATGGAAACGACGACACCTAAAGTTACATAGTTTGGGAGAGTGGTCTTCTTGCGGATATCATGGAGGAGTCAAAATGCGTGCTGATCTTATGGAAGCTGGCATTTAGTGATCAAAATGGAAGTTGGCACCGAGTTAGCAAAAGCCCACCTGAGCAGGTATAATAAACTAACCAAAATTCTGAGCTGCAAACATAAACCAAAGTGTTGTACTTCACATGCTAAAGCTCAGTTTTTTGTGAATTGCACATATCAGCCCCAACTAATAGTTTGAGGCTGCCTCTATGGACTAATCCATCTTTTGTTTTGTTCAAAAGGTTGGCGGGGCAGTAGGTTATGCAGCTTCAAAATACGTTCAAACTGATAGGCTTACAGCCAAAAGCGACCTTTGGACCTCCGGAGCGGTTCTCGAATAAATAGCAATGTGCAACCTTTTGTACACATCTAGCTAAACTCGAATGGTATAATTTGTAATGTACCTGCTGAAATATTATTTTGAAGCAAGCTCATATGCAGCTTAAGCTTAAACAGTAATGGACATATTAACCAAGACAACTAATGCACTATGCGTATGGATTGACATTCTGGATTTGTGTATTTTGTTTTGTTCCATCTCTTTAAGCAACAATCTAATGCACTACAAAGTCGGAAGTTTGGCCCGCGCTTCGCAGCGAAGCGCGGGCTAAAAACCTTGTTATATTTGAGATTTAACGTACACATATACTGTATTTATTTGATCTGAAAATAGTTAAGCCTCAACTTGAGTTTAATGGACAATATTTACATGGTATTAAACTATCGTGATCTCTTTTTTTTTGAACGGCGATTGTGGCTACATGGCCCCTAGCCCAGAAGGCGTAGCGAGCCCACACAACCAGATTGAGTCCAGCCCAAAAGGCAATGGCACCCTTCCCTTTACGCACGCGGGAGGAAACCCCTATCGCCCTAGACAAGACTCGAACTTGAGACCTTGCCTAGGAGGATAAAACCTCCATACTATTAGACTAGATACCCGTTGGTAAACTATCGTGATCTCTATTTATGACCTTGTATCTTCCTTATGATTTAAACTTGGTTAAGTGAACATCTTGGCCGGGATGATCATCAAATAAAAGTCTAGAAATGGCCATGAGAACACGGCTCGACTTTCCTCGAATTGCTTAAACATGGATCTATGGGCCCGTTTGGTAGAGAGAAATAAAGGGAGAGAAATGGAAATAATTTTATATCTCTTGTTTGGTAAGCCAAAGAAATAAAAAAGCGGAGATTTCAGATTTCTCAAGAAATGGCCTCTTTGCAATTTTATTTCCATCCGTTTTTTTTGGGAAATAGATGGTCTTCTAAATTCTCCGTGTTTTCTTGTTTTTTAAAATAATAATTAAAACATAAAATAGGAGGTATAAAAAGAGGCAATCACGTGCCTGTCACATTCCCAACCTAATTTTTAAAAGGCCAATGAAACCCTAGCCCCCAATATCACAAATTCAGGCTGATTTACTTCTGATCTCCGGCTTATCACTTGTATCTGGCTGATTAAAAGTGCATATTCTCTTTAACTCAATCATAGATCTATATTTTCTATGTTTTTTTATGAGATCTAAATTGGTAGACTTTTCACTTTTTCAAATCACGAATTGTTTATATCCAATCTGATTGCAGTGTACATCTTTTTGATTCATGGTGTTTTAATTCTTTTTGATCTTTGTTGACTCATGGTGATGGAGTTGTTCAAAAGGTATTCTAAAAGACACAATAATTACTTTGAAAACGAAACAGACATGTAGTAGCAGATGTTCATCTTTATTTCTTTTTTCTTTATTTTCTCATCAAATAAAATATTGACTATAAAAAATATATAAGATAAAATTTATTATGGTTATTCTCGGGTCAAGTCTCTGTCTGTTGACAAGAATTAGATATTATCGAAAATTCTTATTGAAATTCTTTTCTCTAGATTTTCAATCTTACTTTCATTTCTAATCTCTGAAATTCTCTCTACCAAACGGGCCCTATGTTCGTTTACTCGTTTCTTTCATGTTTTAAAATATTTAGATTCAGAGTTTTTGATAGATCATATCGTACATTATACATACTTTGGTTCTTGGGTACTCTTGGTTGATTTGAATAACATTTTTTTGACAAAAATGTTGTTTTCATCAATAATGATTAATTAGTTTTTAGTTTTTACTACATTCTTTCGCTGGGATTAGTTGGCTCACAATGTCGAGTCAGAAAACAAGGTAAATTAAAAGAGAAAAAATTACTAATCATTCTCAAGTCCATATACTTCGTACTATATAAAAGATTTAATGAATCTATTATCTTCATATGATTTCGATAATACTCTATAACATAACTTATAAAACAAAATAAAAATAAAAATTTTACATATAGTTTAAAACAATATAATGTATAAGCCTCGTGCGTGCACGAGTATTAAACTAGTTAATTAATAGGGAGAATTACATGTATATCCTTCTTCAAGTTAATATTTACGTCAATATCCTTCTCACTTTTGTAATTACATTAATATCCTTCTCAAACTTTCAAAATTCTCATATATATCCAAAAATCAATTTTATCATAATTATATTAATTTCTAATTCTAAAAATATTATTTATCTTTTATCTAATATTTAACTGACTAAATTACCCTTCTTACCTAACCTACTCATAAGACTCTCTTTCATTCTTTCTTTCATTTTCGTCTAGCCTATTCATCTTCTTCTAGTCCCACCATTTTTGTCACAACTGATCTATAACTCTAAATGTAAGTTCTTATTATATTCTTGATTTATATTGAATAAGGATATGTGATCAAACATGTACGGTTACGCATCTTCTTGATTAATGTTTAGTTTATTTTGTATCATATGAACAAATATGTGTGGTTATCCAAGTCTTTTTTATTTGTGTTTTGTTTAATTCATTTCATACGAACACTATCTATATGTCTATATTATACTTTGTTTCTTAGTTTCTTTTTTTGTGTAGAAGTTGGGTGAATATCATCTTCATATTGTTGTTGTGTTTGGTTTATGTCATTTCATACGAACACTATATATATACATATATTACAGATGGTGTGTTGTTGTTTTGTTTATTTGTGTTTGGTTCAATTCAATGTATTTTACAGAGAGGTTTGGTTAAAGATGAATAATATTGTTGATACTAGTATGAGCGACTCTTCAAGAACAAGACGAGATAACATTCTTCAGTCACCAATAACTAAGTAAGTTTCTACCGGTTGTTTTGGTATGATAATGCTTGGTTTTATTTGCGCAATTGTTAACATTTTTTGCACCTAACTGGTTGTTTCCATTTGAATATACACATGGTCAGGCAAGTAGCACTCAACTACAAGCTTAATTTGAAATATGGAGGGCTATTTCGATTAGCAAGAAACTCGAGTAAGATGGTATACTATTTTGGCAAAAGAAAGTGTATTTACATAGACATGTGCTCATACAACTTGAGTCAACTGGTTGAAGAAGTGAAAAAACATTATCTATCGCATAGCGATGAAGTTTTGTCAATACTTTTTGTTGACAAGTATGCAAAAGAACAAACTTTTATTCAACTTGAAACTAGTGAGAATTTTCAGTTGATGCTTAACATGTATGATGAGGAAAAAGAACTCACAATATATGTGACGAAAAATAATCAAATGCCACAGAGGTGTCAAAATGAAATTGCTTTTGTACCTGATGGTGAAAATGGTTCGGACTCGGATTGTCAGAGTGAAAATAGTTACCACAGCCTTCATAGTAGTGATGATGAACATGACTTCAAATCTGAGTTTGAAGTTCACTCGGATATGAAGAATAGTCCAACTATGAAAGTGCATCAAAAGTTTTCCGACGTGATTGCCTTTAGACGAGCGTTGAACCATTATGCAATCATAAATGAATTTGAGTACACAATTGAGAAAAGTGATTTGACACGATTGACGGCATGTTGCGAAGATACTAAGTGCGAGTGGAGGATTCATGCGTCGACTATGGATGATAACATTACTTTTCAAGTAAGTATATAGTTCTGGAAATGATATAC
>BQNB010074489.1:0-29416 GCA_026074375.1 Tanacetum coccineum | reverse complement strand
AACAACAGGAAATAACTAAGGTTGGTGTTTGGATAGTCCATTACTTAGTACTATATTATATGTTTAGTGTTTGATTGTTTATACTTTGTAAATTAGATGGGCTCTATTACCACAACTTATCTATAATTGGGCCCAATTTGTAGCCTAGTCCAATGGCTCGATTTATAATCACAATTTTTATGATACTTATCATCGTGCCTAATTTGTAGCCTAGTCCCAATTTGTATCCAGGTGTGTCAACTTGTAGTGCGCCACAAAACAAAAGAGATTTATTAACGTTTTATTTATTTATTATTTATTGTTATTATAAATATTAAAATAATAATAATAATAATAATAATAATAATAATAATAATAATAATAAAGAAAATAATAATAATAATAATTTATTTATTTTATTATTATTATTTATTGTTATTATAATTTCTTTATTTATTATTATTATTACTATTATTATTTTACTCTTTATTATTATTATTAGTAATATTTTATTATTTGTTAATATTATTATTATTTTTTATTATTGTTATTATTTATTATTACTTATTTATTGTTTATTTTTATAGTTTATTATTATATTATTTATTATTTATTATTATTAATATTATTTATTATAATAATAATAATAATATTTCTTATTATTATTTGTTTATTTATTTATTTTTCTATTTAAATCTTTTAAAAGGAAAAAAAAGATTTGCGTGATTTTTTTTAATTCTTTGACGCTACCAAACAGTGAAATTCAAAAAACTTTCTCACTGGATTTCATTTCTAAGAAATCATATTCTTTGCTTTATTTTTAATCTTTAAAATTCTCTCTACCAAACGTGCCCTTAGTATTAGTAAACTCTTTCACCTACCATCTTTTTGTAGAATGATAGAAAACCCCTGTTCAGGTATTGTATTATTGATATGCTTTTATAATGTTACATGGAACATACTAGAAAACATTAAACTCTAATGGACCCAACCCACAAACCGGGCTTGGGCCTAATCCATTTAATACTCCCCCGCAGTCCGAGCGCCGAAATCGCCAAAGCTCGGACTGGAGCAGTATACTAGAAAAGAAAAAACAAAAGTAAACAAAATGTGACCTTAGCACAAGAACGTGACCTTAGGACGTTTTAACAACTCGTGACCTTAGCACGAATAACACAAGAACATGACCTTAGCACATTTTAACAACTCGTGACCTTAACACGAACGTGACCTTAGCACGTTTTAACAACTCGTGACCTTAGCCCGAACGTGACCTTAACAAGTTTTAACAACTCGTGACCTTAGCACGCTTTAACAACTCGTGACCTTAGCACGAATAAAAATAAAACAAACAACTATTTACTTTTTTTTCCGTCGTATACCCATTTATCAGTTTAGCCCATAAACCAATTTTGTTGAATGGAGCCCAACAACACCATAAACTTAGAGATGCATAATCCCAGGTTTCTCACACTTAAACCTAGTCTGTCTCTAACCATAAACTCATCAGTAACTTTTCTTACTTTTTCTCTCAACAAAACGCAGCAACTTAAAGATAAGCAAATCATTGCCACTTTGTTGATACTATACTACATCAGCCACCAACATAGACTTAATATTTCATCTTTTCTTAAATTAGACAAAGCAACACCATAAAGCACGAATCTTCAAGGTCTTTATAGCAAAGATCTCAGGTAACGTTGTATTTGATTTTGTTTGTGGAAAAGGAGACTGAATATATGAGGTTGCAAAGGCATAAGATTGGGATTGATGATTTCGAGCTCTTGACTTTTGATCGGTAAAGGTGCTTTTGGAGAGGTCCGGTGATTGCTCCTTTGGTATTGAGACTGGTGGGTATTTTTCGATCAAGATGTTGATTAACCCACTATGAAACATCCGGCAGCGCAGCAAAGATCCATGATGAACAAAAACAAAACAGCGGAAAAGAAAACGAGATCTCTCTGTTCCATCGACAAATAGTCGATGACCGGAGAAAAGAAGAAATGGTTAATTACTTTTGGAATCCCTCCGAATCATCGGCGAATTGCCGATGACCGAAGGACAACTACAATGTAGAGAAGTTTAGTGTTTCTGGGTTAGGATTTAGGATCAATTAGGTCCTCATATCATGTAGAATGATAGAAAACCCTTGTTCAGGTATTGTATTATTGATATGCTTTTATAGTGTTACATGGAACATACTAGAAAATATTAAACCCTAATAGACCCAACCCACAAATCGGGCTTGGGCCTAATCCATCTAATACTTTTTACTTCATTAACTCGCACAAAGTAAACTACAAAAGGTCAAAAGTTTAAGATGTGTTTAGTTGAGGAAAAACATCCTATTTTTTTAAGAAATTTTTATTTGAGAATAGAAAAACTGAAAACTTGTTTAGTCACATTTTTTTCTAATATTTTTCAAAAAAAAAGGAAATTCTCATTTTCATAAATTTAAATAGAAAAACAGAAAATCTAAACACCACCTTATTTTTTTCAAAACATCTTTCATCAACACAAACTACACAACGGCTCTTATAAAGTACTACCTAGAAAAGGCGTTTGTCATGTATATTTCTAGACGATGGATAAATCTTTGGGCTTCAATATCTTGAATTATTCGTAGAAATTATGCTAATTTTAAAAGCTCGATTTTAGCTGAATCGATAGTTCAAATTTGGTGAACATAAGTAAAATTTGAGCTTGAGCAAGTCTATAAAAACCGACTTGACACCTATGATTATTGTTACACACTTTGATTAATTTAAGTCTCAGATAGGTATTTTTCAAAATCAAGCGTCGCTTTCATTTTCTTTAACCACTGACCAAATAATCAACATATTAGCATATCAGTCAACCACTTGTATAAAGATCGAAGCATATTAGGAAAGTTGATTAAAAGTGATAAGCTAACTAGTTTGGTTAAAAATAAACAAATATCATATGGCTGAGCAAATCCAATCGAAAACCGAACCGACAAACCGAGGCGGTTCGGTTCGGTTTTCGGTTTTGTAAATTTGTAGTTTTCGGTTTCGGTTTTGTCGGTTCGGTTTCGGTTCAGTTCGGGTTAAAACCAAGAAAAATACGCCTAAACTATTTATTCGGTTCGGTTTTTGGTTGGTCGTTTCGGTTTCGGTTCGGTTTTGGTTTTTCACGGTAGACATCGGTTCGGTTTCGGTTCATGTTTTTCCTCAAACTCGGTTTTCAGTTTGATATCTGTCGGTTCGGTTCGGTTTTAAACCGATGCTCACATGTTAAAGCTAGCATATATAAAATATTAGATTATTAATAAAAGAGCTAGTGAATAGGAAAAAGGGCTTTGACAAGACTCGAACACATGACTTAAGTTTCATGTAGAGAGAGCATTTTCCATTCTTCCAACACACCCCATTAATTTAAATGCATTTATATATGTTTTATATATAAAAAATGTAAAGGGACCTCATCATAATTAAATTAGATCCGATCTGTTTATAAATCGTGTAAGTTGTTCATATAGTGATATCTTCATGTTAAATCATTAGATTTGCATTTTAACAAATTTGGTTGCAATGCGCATAAAGCTTGTAACGCGATCATACATTACTCACAAACACCTTTCTCATAAATATAAAACCTTTAGCCTACTCTTTTCATGAACACATTTGGATCTTGATTAGCAATGTCATCTTCACACTCACACGGTCTTAGCCAACTTAAAATTGTTGTAGATCATTTGTAAATGTGGAAATTGACCCACATTAAGCTTGAAAGATAAAACCTGCATGTATATATATAGTATTATTCAATCAGTACACACAAAAGGCCAAAGAGGAAATATGGAGTCATGTCTTCATATACGTAAACCACCACTATACGAACAAAACCCGCTATATCTCGCAAGACCCGGCTATCCAGCCAAGACCCTGATATATCCGGCCAAGACCCGGCTGTATCCGGTTAGACCCGGCCAAGACCCGGTTGTATCCGGTTAGACCCGGCCAAGAGCAGGCTGTATCCCGTTAGACCCGGCCAAAACCCGGCTGTATCCAGTTAGACCCGGCCAAGACCCGGCTTTATCAGGTTAGACTCGGCCAAGACCCGGCTGTATCCAGTTAGACCCGGCCAAGACCTGGATTTATCCGGTTAGACCAGGCCATGACCCGGGTATTCCGGCCAAAACCTGTATCCGGTTAGACCCGGCCAAGACCCGGATATTCCGGCTAAAACCCGGTTGTATCCCATTAGACCCGGCCAAGACCGGGCTGTATCCGGTTAGACACGGCCAAGACCCGGCTGTATCTAGTTAGATCCGGCCAAGACCCGGCTCACTAAGCTATCCACAATTGATATTTACGTTTGAGTTTTAAAATGTTATTGTTACGTTCAAGTTGCAGAAAAGTTGAACTTGTAACTAGTCAATAAATAAATAAAATTTGTTTGGTTAAAAGAAAGACACGGATTTTATTTGAGGGACAAAGTGAATGGTAACAAGCTCAAAATGGGTAGGTTTAATAGTGTCAAGAAATTCGGCTTTTGAAGAGCTGAGTTGATGATACTAGTTAGAGTATACGATATGGACAAGGTTGATGCAAATCTCAGTTGGTTACTGATTTTTTTGAAAAACTAAAATATTGCCATATCATAAATTAGGGATGTTAGAAATGTACATTGATAGTTTTATTAAACAAAGTTAGCAGAAATAGGTTTGCTTCAAGACCACTTCGTCATTTAAAGCTTCAGCTAGCTACACATAAGCTCTGATTGCAACATCTTTTTTGTAATAGCATATCGTTTTCTTGATTGACAGTAGCAAGCACCATTATTGTCTGTTTATTATATTTATACTCCATTTTTTAGTTAGAGCTTGGGTCTGTACTCTTTCGAATCGTGCCTTTAAGTACTTGTAGTCAATTATAGTCTTCATCTCTGAAAGGAATGTTGCTATAGTTTTACATATCTGATCTGCCTGCCATTTCTTTTCTAAGGCCAAAGGTTGTAAAAAGTGTTCACTATTGCCCTTAGGAGGAAGGCCATCCAATCATCAAACTGTTTCTTAATGCGATCTACGTCCTTCTCACACCTAGCATTATTTGCAGAAACTGTTCCATCACTGCATAATGTCGGCTGAACCGAATACAAGTCCAGTGCTAGTAAGTATACTGTTTATCCGGCTTGCAATTAATTCCCACTGAACATCATAATAGAGGATATCACAAAACGTTAAGACTTTTTAAAGTCATCCTTCCCACTGTAGAGAAACAAAGCCAGTTAAAAAGGAAAATTTACTGACGAGCTTATCTTGAACTAAAAAGCATTGAAGAATTGAGAGTAAGTAGGCCTCGTGCACTTCAATCACTTCACCAAAAGATCCAGCTGTTGCCATACCTTCACATAACTCACGCCATGCATATAAAAAACAAGTATGTATAACAAGGTTATTACTTTGTCCATAACATATTGATGAAATGCATCGACGAAATAAAGTACCTTTTGCTCCACCAGCCATCTATGCTTCCGATTAAGTGTCGTTGTGCCTCTTGTTCCTGGAAAGATACCATCACTCACTCTGAAAAACACACATACAAAGGAAAACGGCATTAGCATGAAAATTCTTAAGAAACCATAACTTAAACTTCTCTTACCATGACTGTAACTTGATGATCTTCATATTGTTTAGGATCTCTGAAGTGAACTTCATTCTCTTGTCTTGGGCGCTTATAACTTGTAACTGAAATTTTTGAAGCGCTACTGCAAATGGCACATTAAGAAGCCCGCACGCAACGAGAGAGATTAACCCCAGAAGAATCTCTTGTGTAAAAGCTCATCTATAATCAGACGTGTCGGCGAAAGTGGGAATGGAATGAAAACGAAGTATGAAAGATGCAGCTCAAACGCAACAACATATGTCTATTATAGCAAGGGGGTACACGTACACGTATCCAATATTCATAGTGGACATTCCTATCTGATATTCATAGTGGACATTCCTATCCGATATTCATAGTGGACATTGCTCTTAATGTTGCCAAAATCATGATGTTTGTTTTCTTGTAAGAGTCTTGCAATTACAACAGATGCTCCCATGTGTTCGTAATAGTCATATGTACAACATCCATCCAATATTGATAAAGAAAACCATACAGAAGATGTTATAAGCAACATAATAAATGCTGAGATCCTACATAGTAATTCATTTTCTCAAGAGCACAGAGGGGATCAAGTAAGCCTTTCAAGCTAACATGTAACCAAATAACACAACAAACCAAAAAAAACAGGTACCAAGTAATGATCAGAAGATGTTCAGAGTGCACATAAAAGAAAATTCATCCCAAATAGTGACCCAATTAACAATACAGTCCGTGATGCACTAAGCTCCAATATATTAACTTCTTATTTACAAACACAACTAAAGAAAACACTTTACAATAAAAACCACAGTTCATAGGGTAGCGCAACACTTTCTTATCCTATATAACAGATATAATCCAAGAAGCAAGCATATTAATTATGCATTCAGTCAGTTTATTAAAGAATCAATCATAGCAATAGCAATATAATAAGGCACAGTTACATGGTGTTATTTTATATAAACATTACGTCCAACAAATAGTATAAACAAAAAAACTAACCATAACATACGGATGCAACAAGATCTTTCCCACTTTCAAAAATCAATTACTACAATCATTTGTCATCGACACAATTCACAAACATACAAAGAGTATCCAGTTTAAAAAAACAAAAAAAAAAATATTATTGAAAAAAAAAATACACAAAAAGCAGAGTTCTATTTCGGCTATTGGAGATGCTCGATGGAGTGTCAACAACTTCTTAGCAAACATCAACTATCCATTGTCACCACACCAGGTTTTAAACTATCAACTAACACTTAATCACTCGAAGCAATTTGTTCCCCTCGATCTCCATTTTCAGCTCGATCATCATTAGACGTATCACTACCAGCTTTCAAACGAGAGAGAAGCTATCAATGCAAAAGTTAACATTATTAGAGGAGTGCAACGTGTATAATTTTACACACAAGCAACAAACCGGAGTGTATGAAAAAAAGACATTCATAAGTAATATTACCACTCGACCAGTGAGTTCCCAATGTAATCATTGATTTTATTATATTTTTTCCCCTGACCCCGAAATGCCAAGGATTTTTAAGAGTCCTCTAAATATTTCTTCAGCGAATATCACAAACTCTTTATAACTCATCGAATATTTTAAGTCGACTCCACTAAAGATGACACATTAAGCAACACCAGCTCCCAGCAAAAACAACTCACCTTATTAGTTAGTGACGAAAATGTAGAGGAGCAGTGATTTGTACAATCAATATAATCCTCCTCAGATGCAACATCATAGCAGTATTCAGAGAACACTAGCTTCTTAACACATTTTGAAGTAACATCAATCCGCTTAAAACCATGGCAATCGTTCAACTCCAAAGATTCCAAGCAAGGACTTCCAGATATTATCTTTCCAATCATATTATCGTCCACAATCACACAAGATAAACACAAATACTCAAGTCTTATCCCAACTAACACACCCTTAGTGAGGAGGATAACCGACCAAAGGACAGTAGTCATACGATTGCTACAAGAAGTGATTAGAAAAAACAGCTCACTTCAAAGGTAATGTCTTGGACTATTCCCACAATCAAATAACCATAAATCAACTCTTCAACAATAGACGGCGAATAGCCTAACGAATCCAACTATTTGGCTTGTTGATTAAAAACTCAGAAATAACCAGACTACTGTAATTCATACAATATGAATTTTTGAGGTTGAGATTTGTAGGACACTTATTTAGGGTGTTGTCAATAAAAGAAATGTAATCACGGAGATTAGTTTCTTTAACTACTATCTCTTTAAAGTCATCATCATTTGAGAAAATGAGATGAGGAAGTGAAGTCCAGAGATTTTTCCATCGTTTTGAGATAGTAGCTGTTGTTTGGATCACCTCTTTGGTAGTGCAGTCCAGACGAGACATGATATTATTGACTAACATTTCATCCTTTAACTCGTTCAATCGATCTACTCCTTCCATAGTTACGTGACCAACTAGACGTTCTGCTCAAAATTACAGATTGTTCCAAACTGCCATAAAAAACGAGAAATGAAATGTTAGAAACTGTGGATATATCAAGACGTGACAAGATGGTCGGTCAAAACGGGAAAACTGAATTATATTCTAGTATAAAGAAGAAGAAGAAGATAAAAGTCGTTATGATTCTAGTCACATATTCTGTACAAAAACGAAAATAGAAATATGAAGAATAACCACTAGAGACCACTAGCTAAATGAAAAACTAGTAGGGGGTGTTTGTTAAAACTGTTTGCCCACGTATTCTATTTTTGTACATAAGAGAAGGAGTTTTGATCTAAATATCTCATAAGTGAATAAGAAAATTTGACTTATTATTGGTGAAATCCATAAGCATATTGTAGAAATCAGCTTATATAACTCGCTTATGGCTAATGTGGTTTTCGGCTTATTTTACATAAGCTCACTTTTTGTGGCTTATATTGAAACTTTTCGGCTTCTATATATTTTTAGTTGAGCAACAACTAATTTGGGACCGAGGGAAATGTAACAAACTAACAACCTATTGGGGCATTTTATCGAACACCTTGTGCGTGTTCATTAAATAACAACAACAAACTGCATTTTATCGAACATGATAATAATGAACACGAAACTAAATAAGTTGATGAAGAATAAAAAATAAGCAGATGATTCGTACCAAAAGCAGCAGGCAGCAAGAAAACTAACTAAGGTTGGTGTTTGGATGGAAGATGTTTCGATGAATAAATGTTTGATTGTTTGTACATGAGATGGGCTCTCTTACCATCTATAATTGGGCCTGAGTTTTAGCCCACTTCAATGGCTCGATTTATTATTTTAAACGAGGGGAATGTGGCCCGCGCGTTGCGGCGGATTTATTTAGCTTAGGTTGTCGAATATATATTTTGCTAGTTATTTCGTGTTGAGTTTGTCTAGAGAAAGAAAAACACCTGCGCGTTGCGGCGAAGCTATTTTTGTTGGTTTGTCGAAGATGAATTTTCGTAGTAGTGTAGTCGGTAATTTTTGTAATAAGTTAACTTTCATAGATTTTCCCATAAATAGCCTCTAAACTACTACACTTATACGTATTTAGCTTTCATTAAACTGTATCGTATTTTTTAAAGTTAATAGATAGGTTAAAAGTGTGCTTTGAAAATATATTTTTTTTAGAGTATATTTACTAGCTAGTTCATGTTCTTTTTAAATACCTAAACTTCACTTTACATACATACATTTATTAATAAAAACAGGATTATAATAATATATCGGATCATTGTGGTGTGTTATAAAAATATTATCAGAGAGAATGTTTATGTTATAGAAGTGGTATATAGTATAAGCTGATGTGACAGCGCTATAATTGTTATAATATGCAACTACACTTGGCAGTCTAAGAGCGCATGGTGCAGTAACGCATCGGGCTCGAAAATCCAACGTAGAGGCTCGCCAAGTAATCGTTACTGCATCGGATACTTCCCTCGCCAGCGCATTCGTCAGTTAAATGGCGATCGTTAGAATGCAAAAGTTTGCATTTTTTTTATATTTAAATGAATTTTTATATAATGTTTGTGTGTTTTGGCAATGTATATGCGTGTGTGTGTCGAGGAAGATGCGTTCGGTGGTGATTTGGCCGCTAATAGTGAAGTGGGCTTAACGGGTCATACTTTTGTGTTGTTCTTTTGGGGCTATAGTAACTTGATTTGCCAAAAGAATAAAAAAACTTATTTTAACTAGTTTAGATTATAAAATAAGATGCAAACTTAATTTTAATCAATCTAAGTTTTATATTTTTAGGCTACATATATTTATATAAATGTGATATTTTATCTTGAATGAAAAATTAGTTAGTTAGAAAAAATGAAAAAGAAAAAGAAAATAAACTGGTGAGTTCTAAAAATGTAAGTTAAACGCATGTTACTAGGAAGAGTATTTACGGGTGTGTTAAGTTAGATGCAAGTTGGATGAAAAAGCACTGATGTGACGATGAAATGACGATAACTTCTGTAACATTCCTAAAACACTCAAAAGGCATTTAAATCGACGCCGTATTGCGTCGTTTTACACCGAAAAAAGAGGCAGCCTAACAAGCCCAAAATCAGTGCTTTTAAAAAACATTGTATCAAACTATACGACAAATTACGAAAACTAACTTAAACCTTTAGCTATTTGCGGCTTTTTTATATAATAAATTTTATTTCTCAAATAAATAACATATATTTACTGATTTATTCATAAAGTAATATAGTGCTGAAAAGAATTTTTAGTTGCGAAAAAAGGAGCCCAGTATTGCAATACTCTTCACATACGTATGATTTTATAAAAAAATGTTAAAGTTTAATATATATTTTTGAAAAAAAAAACTTTCAAAACACACCCTAAACTAACTAATAACTTTAAAATAAACCACATTGGTCAAAGATGTTGTAAACAAAATCAAAAACTCAGATCAACACCTCAATTGCATTCAACTAACCACCCCTTGTGCTTTATTACTAAAATCAAGTAGATTAGTCCCCAACTAGGTGCTAACCAAACAATACACAGCAAGACTTGAAATACAGCTATAGCATCTTTTCATAAATGACATTCATACCCCTCTGACTTTGGTTGACCAAAACTTGTAAAACACTTATATCTTTAACAGACGTGCAATTCTATGAAAGTTTGAATTTATACAAATAACTCTATACTTTTTGATATTCACAACTATTTTATATAACAAACGTTCCTTGACAAATATCTACATATCTGGCAACTTCTTTGATAAAAAATATATCGACGACTATGCCTTTAGATTACGAACCAAATATTGATACACTTTTGAGATACGTACGATTTTATAAAAAATGTCGACGATTAAACACATACACTCAAAACAAATAAATTTAGTATTACGATAAGCTAAGAAATGGTAGACTCCTGCACCCAACAGTTGTAAAGTTAGTATTAGTAAATTCTTTCACCTACCATCTTTTTACTTCCTTGACTCACACAAAATAAAATACAAAAGCTCAAAAGTTTTATCCCTTCAATAGATCTTTCATCAACACAAACTACACAAAACGGCTCTTATAAAGTACTAGCACTACCTACAATTTGTAGTTCGGTTCGGTTTTGGCAAATTTAGTTCGGTTATTAGTTCGGTTTGTTTGTTTTCGGTTCGATTCGATTTTAGTTTTTGATTTATTCGGTTATTTTGGTTTTTTGGCTCACCCCTAGTAACTTGATGATCTTCATGTTGTTTAAGATCTCTGAAGCGGACTTCAGTCTCTTGACTTGGGCCCTCATCTTTACTACATTATAAAGCATTTGAGACACTTTCATATTTAGAAAGTCTCAAAATTCAGACTTTTCTTTTTCTTTTTATAGAAATTTCTCTTTTTAACAACAAATACATACATCTCATTTTATGTAAGAACTTTTTGTAACAACTTTTTGTTATATTCAATTTTGACCATCCATCTCATTTTAGGGAAACACATCTTAAAGTGACATGTGTCACTTCTTAATTAAAAAATCACTTTTATTTTTAAATTGAAATTTCTTTTTATCTTTTTATTTATTTTATGATTTAATTTAACTATATTTTCAAAAAAATTGTGCTCTTTAATTCAACATCATTTTGATATATTGTTATTAATTTTTAGTTTTTTTTATTTTTAATGCTCCCGAAAACGCTGCTTTGCGTGAGTAACATGCTAGTAAATTGTAACTGAAATTTATGAAGCGCTCCTGCAAATGGCACATTAAGAATCCCTCACACAACGAGAGGGACTAACCCCGGAAAAACACCAACTCCCACTACAAATAACAGAACACCAATGGCTAGACCCCTACTTACGTCCCTGGTTTTCATGTTCATAAAAAACCGACTTAATTGTAGTTGCAGTTTTAGTTTCCGTCTTTTCCCCCCTAAGAATAGAAGTAGTTTTAGTTAATACAGACATTTACTTGAAGCCTCATAGACGAGGTTACTTGTGACTAGGGCCTGGGTCAAATAGTTATTCACCGTTAAATACAATTGGAAAAAAATGAGTTTGACGAGGACGATAGCTTTTACTAAGAATCGAAATGATGACCTAAGCTTTAGGTAGAATGAGCCTTTGCCATCTCCCACAAACAAGCCCAATGAGACAATTGTTTTTTTAAATATACTACACATGAAAATAACTTAAAAAAGTAAAAGGACCACGACACAATTAAATTAGATCATATGTGAACCGTATAAGCTGTTCACATAATACGAGTAGTATTTTTGTTTAAAGTATGCTACACCGACATTATTAAAAATCACTACTTTATAGTTTATATAGACTTCGCAGTTTTACGAATTTTGGTAACTTGCGATGCACGTAAAATATGAGAATGAAATCCATGAGCTTAACCTCACTTTAATTCATGGTTCTACTTGAAACCACGACCCGAACTTGCTAGCATGCCTCACACTACAACCTTACCTGAACTAAAGAACTGACCCAACCATTGCCATACGACGTGCCGGCTTGATCTGCTTCACATATTGATCACAACTTGAACCAAGACCTGAGTCTTTAACGGGATATCCCTGGACCCTCTGACACCCAAACCACACTGGATGTGACAAAGTCATTCCATTTTCAATATCGGTTACTAGTACACTTTTTTTCTCTTTAACAACAAAGAACAACGACTACCATTTCTAAACGATGGAAAATCTCCGTGCTTCGATATCTTGAATGACTCGTCGAAATTATGATGATTTACGAAGCTCGATTTCACCTCAATCGATAGTCCAAATTTGGCGAACTTAAGTAAAATCCAGGCTCGGGCAAGTCTATAAAAAACCGACTTGGCACCTACGTTAATTGTTACAAACTTTGACTAATTTAAGTCTCAGTTAGGTACTTTTCATAACCAAGCGTCGCTTTCATTTTCTTCGACCATTAACCAAATAATCAACATATTAGCATATCAATCAACTACTTGTATAAAGATCGAAACATATTAATAAAGTTAATTAAAAGTGATAAGCTAACTAGTTTGGATAAAAATAAACAAATATCATAAGCCACGTGTTAAAGCTAGCATATATGAAATAATAATAACATAATAAGATTATTAAAAAAGTGCTAAAAAATAGGAAGAAGGGCTTTGACATGACTCGAACACATGACCTGACTTTCATGTAAAGAGAGCCTTTGCCATTCTTTCGATACACCCACTTGATTTAAATGCATTTCTATCTGTTTTATATATCAAAAATGTAAAAGGACCTCATCATAATTAAATTCAATCCCTTCCGTTTATAAATCGTGTAAGTTGTTCATATAGTAGTATCTTCATGTTAAATCACTAGATTTACATTTTAACAAATTTGGTTGCAATGCGCATAAAGTACGTAACGAGAATAACCGGACCTCGTTATAGTTTCATCCATCGCAACACGTATGCCTTTTGTATGGCTATGGACACATGATCACATACCTGACCATTTGACCCATGGCATAGGAACACTATGTTTGGCAAGCTAAAACATAAACCTTCACCTATCTGAATCCGTCTCACAGAACGGTAACACGTTACAACAATTACAACAACATTGGCTATGCTCGCCCAACGAATAGAGCCTTTTCACATAGGCCACTACAATTACGATTCCTCTCTACACATTCAATTTGACAAGCCTCTAACCTACTTGTATAATCCCATAAACGATGGGGAAAAAAGTGCAGACCACATTTCTACGTTGTGATGTAAGCTACCATGTATCCAACATTTCTCATGTTACTACATGATAAACAGTATTTTAAGGAACCAACATCATACATTACTCACAAACACCTTTCTCATAAATATAAAACCTTTAGCCTACTCTTTACATGAACACATTTTGATCTTGATTAACAATGTCATTTTCACATTAACACGGTCTTAGCCAACTTAAAATAAGTGAACCTGTAGTACGAGCAATTTTCAAGTTCCCATTATCAGACATGTACAAATTGTTGTAGATCATTTCTGGTTAATAAATCTGCAAATGTGGAAATTGACCCAAATTAAGCTTGAAAGATAAAACCTGCAAGTATATATAGTATTATTAAATCAGTACCGACAGGAGGCCAAAGAGCAAATTTGGAGTAGAATCAAAGTGACAGATATGTTCCACCATTTTTCGAACAAAACCCGGCTATATCTAGCCAAGACTCGGCTATATCCAGCCAAGACCCGGCTATATCCGGCCATGACCCGGCTTTATTCGGTTAGATCCGGCCAAGACCCGGGCAAACCTGGCAATATCCGGCCAAGACCCGGCTGTATCCGGTTAGACCCGGCCAAGACCCGGATATTCCGGCCATGACTCGGCTGTATCCGGTTAGACCCGGCCAAAACCCGGCTGTATCCGGTTAGAACCGGCCAATACCCGGCTGTATCCTGTTGGACCCGGCCAACACCCGGATGTTCCGGCCAAAACCCGGTTGTATCCGGTTAGACCCGGCCAAGACCCGGTTATGCCGGCCAAAACCCGGTTGTATCCGGTTAGACACGACCAAGACCCGGATATTCCGGCCAAGACCCGGCTGTCTCCGGTTAGACCTGGCCAAGACCCGGATATTCTGGCCAAAACCCGGTTGTATCCGGTTAGACCTGGCCAAGACCGGGCTGTATCCGGTTAGACACGGCCAAGACCCGGCTGTATCTGGTTAGATCCGGCCAAGACCCAGCTCACTAAGCTATCCACGATTGATATTTACGTTTGAGTTTTAAACTGTTATTGTTATGTTCAAGTTGCAGAAAACTTGTACTTTTAACTAGTGAGTGGTAACAAGCTCAAAATGGGTATGCCTGCCATTTCTTTTCTAAGGACAAAGGTTGTAAAAAGTGTTCACTATTGCCCTACAGCTAATCAATTCACATCTCGAGATACCCTTACCCTTAGGAGCAAGGCCATGCAATCATCAAACTGTTTCTTAATGCGATCTACTTCCTTATCACACCTGGCATTATTTGCAGAAACAGTTCCATCACTGCATAATGTCGGTTGAACCGAATACAAGTCCAGCGCTAGTAAGTATACTGTTTATCCGGCTTGCAATTAATGCCCACTGAACCTCATAATAGAGGACATCACAGAACATTAAGACTTTTTAAAGTCATGCTTTCCATTGTACAGAAACAAAGCCAGTTAAAAAGAAAAATTTACTGACCAGCTTATCTGGAACGAAAAAGCATTGAAGCTGAATTGACAGCAAGTAGGCTTCGTGCACTTCAATCATTTCATCAAAAGATCCAGCTGCTGCCATACCTTCACAGAACTCACGCCATGCGCTGTGGTATTTTTAAACCATATAAAAAACATGAATGTATAATAAAGTTATTACTCTGTCCATAACATATTGCTGAAATGCATCGACGAAATGAAGTGGTTTTTGCTCCACCAGCCATCTATGCTTCCGATTAAGTGTAGTTGTGCCTCTTGTTCCTGGAAAGATACCATCATTCACTCTGAAAAACACACATACAAAGGAAAAACACGGCATTAGCATGAAAATACTTAAGAAACCACAACTTAAACTTCTCTTACCATGACTGTAACTTGATGATCTTCATATTGTTTAGGATCTCTGAAGTGAACTTCAGTCTCTTGTCTTGGGCGCTCATAGATTGTAACTGAAATTTTTGAAGCGCTACTGCAAATGGCACATTAAGAAGCCCGCACGCAACGAGAGGGATTAACACCAGAAGAACACCAACTCCTACTACAAATAACAGAACACCAATGGCTAGAAATAACTGAGCGAACAAAGTCCATGAAATAAGGGGGTTCATGTACGCCTATCCGATATTCATAGTGGAACCGAATGCTTACCAGCAATCTCTTATGTAAAAGCTCATCTATAATCAGACGTATCGGCGAAAGTGGGTAAGAAATGAAAATGAAGTATGAAAAAGATGACAGCTCAATCAACAAACATCATTTTTTCTTTATAGTATGGGGGTACAGTTCACACTATCGTTTATTCATAGTGGACATTGTTCTTAATGTTGCCAAAACCATGATGTTTGTTTTCTTGTAAGAGTCTTGCAATTACAACAAATGCCCCGATGTGTTTAACTCGGTGATAATCATATGTACAACTAACCATCCAAAGATAAGCATAACCATACAGATGATTTGTTATAGCACACATAATGCTGAGATGCTACATTGGAGTAATTCATATTCTCAAGAGCACAGAGGTGGGGCAGAGTAAGCCCTTTCAAGCTACTTGTAATAAGGCGCAATATAATAAGGCACGCTTACATGATTTTATTTCAATGATCTATTACTGTCAACAATGCGTATAACTAGAAAACTAACAAAATCAATTACTACAAGATTAGCTAGTTAACAAAAGTTTAAATATACCAAAAAAGCAGAGTTCTATTTCGGCTAATGGAGATGCTCGATGGAGTGTCAATAAATTCTTAGCAAGCATCAACTGTCCATGGTCACCACACCAAACGCTTCCGAGTTGGGATGAATAGCCATATTCAATAACAACAGAGAACAACCGGTTTTAAACTATCAACTAACAGTTAATCACTTGAAGCAATTTGTTCCTCACAATCTCCATTTTCAGCTCAATCATCACCACCACTACCATCTTTCAAACGAGAGAGAAGCTATCAATGCAAAATTGAACATTATTAGAGCAGTGCAACGTGTATAATATTACACACAAACAACAAACCAGAGTGTATGAAAAAAAAGATGTTCATAAGTAATATTACCTCCAAACAGTGATCCCCAAATGTAATATTTTCAACATGGCCAAGGCTTTCTAAAAGACCTCTAAATATTTCTTCAGCAAATTTCACAAACTCTTCATAACTGATCGAATATTTTAAGTCGACTTCCACTAAAGATGACACGTTAAGCAATACAAGCTCCCGCAAATACAACTCACCTTTTATAGTTAGTGACGAAATGTAAGGAGCGTTGATTTTGATACATTCTATATAATCCTCCTCAGATGCAGCATCGGAGCAATATTCAGAGAACACTAGCTTATTAAGACTCTTTGAAGTAACATCAATCCGCCTAAAACCATGGCAATCGTTCAAGTCCAAAGATTCCAAGCAAGGACTTCCGGATAATATCTTCTCGATCATATCTTCATCCAGAGTCGCATCATATAAACACAAACACTCAAGTCTTTCCCAACTAATCGCACCATTAGGAGGATTAAACCGACAAAAGGATAGTGTCATACGAGTGATACAAGAAGTGTTGAAAAACAGCTCATCTTCAAAGGTAAACCCTTGGCCTACTCCCACATCAAATAAGCATAAATCAATCTCTTCAACATTACGGCGAATAGCATAACGAATCCAACTATTTGCTCGCGACTTAAACTCAGAATTAAGGTCGATATCAAGTTTGAATTTTTTGAGGTTGAGATTTGCAGGACACTGATTTATGGTGTTGTCGATAAAAGAAATGTAATCACAATCGGTATCATCATTTCCAAAATCTGTGATGTCATCCTCATCTGAGAAAATGAGATGAGGAAGTTGAGTCCAAAGATTTTTCCATCGTTTTGAGATAGTGGCCGTTGTTCTGATAAGCTCTTTGGTAGTGCAGTTCAAACGATACATGATATTATTGACTAACATTTCATCCTTTAACTCATTTAGTCGATCTACTCCTTCCATGACCTACTAGACGTTCAAAACGAGAAATGAAATGTTAGAAACAGCAGCAACATGAATTATATTCTAATAATGATAATAATACTGAGAAGACAAAAGTCATTACGATTCTAATCTCATATTGTGTACAAAAACGAGTAATAGAAAAATGAAGCTAGATACATTTACAAATTATTATCTCGATTTCATAAGGGAATTAATAAGAAATCCTTAGTACCACCTAATATGAATCAGTTTACTAAACAAATACTCCTTAAAACACACAATTAGCAGAAGATAAGTAACAATCTTATAATTCGGGCATTTCATCGAACACCTGGTGTGTGTACATTACATAATAAAAAAAATAAAAAAAGTTGTCATATCATCAAACGGGTTGGTGAATGTTGATCAGATGTTACTAACAATAAACATGAAACTAAATAAATTGATGAAAAATAAATAAAAAGCAGATGATGATAAATAATAACGAAATAAGAATAACTTAATTCTGTAATGAGACAATCTCTTCAAAAAAGGTTGACATTGGAGAAGCAATCCAAAACAACAACACCAAACAAAAAAGAATATCTTAGATTTACTACAAAACCAAAATAACATATAAACCTACATCAAAAACACACCAACAATAAGTTAAAAATTAATTTAAAAACCAAAACAGAGACAAGGAAATGTCGTCTAGACATCAATAATAATAATTCGCGGGGACAATTTCATCAAAACTTAACACTAACAGAAACAACATCCAAAAAAATAAAAAAAACACAAAATGTAATCAAAAACACTTGATCACAGAAGTCGAATGACATGAATACTGCACAATACAATTAAAAACAAAGAGAACAAACTAATTATAAATAAATAGAGCGAATGAACCAAGAAAAAAAAAACGCAGAAAATGAAACAACTATAACCAAACAATAGGCAAGATGCAAAACAAAAGCAACTGAATACAGTATGCGAACTGAACAAAGAAAAAAAAAAAAAAAAAAAAAAACATAAAAACCAACTATTTCGGATTTGATACAAGATCTGTAGACTACACAATGTAAAAAACAAAATCATGTCACTGCACGCATGTAAGTAACACAAAATCTCTCAATCACGTGGGTGAGAGAAGTAAATACTTCTACTTTTACGAAAAATAGTACTAGTAAAAAATATGAAGACCAAGCAAAAAAAAAAGCATAATCTAAGGCTAGCGGAAAGAACAAACTATTATAAGTTATATATCACACAGAAAAAAAGAAATAACGATCATTATACAAAATGACAAAATATTAAGAACAGGTCTAATGTGTACCAAGCGCAAATTGGTGGCGGGGCTGACTTTATGCAATATTGATTTTATATTCCACACAGTAAAAAAAAAATAAAAAAAATAAAAAAAAAAAATAAAAAGAAATAAAAAATCAACACACTACACTTATTCTCTAAACATAATCAATCTGGAAATTTGAACTAACGTATTATGGATCGATTAGGAGCGAATCAACTACTTATCGTTAATAATATTAAAATCGGACTATAAACAAAAAAATATATAACAAGAATTAAACAAAAAATCGTAAAATCTAAGGCTGAAATAAAAGTTTGACAAGGATAAAAGAATAAAAGAAAAACGGTTATGTAATTTATTATTCATATTATATTAAAACTGAAACATAAATCACCACAATACAATAATTATGAAAAGAGCGTATAGACGTAAGATTGAAACAAGAAATTTTAAAGTAATATTAGCAGCGGAAAAACTAAAAAAAGTATTGTCTTCACCAAAATTTCGGAAAGATCTTTCACAGCAGGGTTTCACTTCTCTTTATTATCCGAAAATAAGAAATCTCAGTGTATAAATATGTGTTATATATTTGATAAATAAAGTTTATTATATAAATAAGTCATAAATAGTTAAAAGTTGAGGGGCCGGTTTGGAAATTCTTTTTTTTTTCCTATTTATATTACACTCCAACATTTTTCTATAAAATTGTGCGTATGTCAGAAGCATTACAATATTGGGCTCGTTTTGTTCGCAATTCGAAGATCTTTCCTGATGTGTATTTTTTTTTTTCAAACTATTGACAATGTGTCAGTATAGATACATGCGCTATATAATATAATAGGCAAAAATAAAGATTTAAAATTATACAAACATAAAAAATAAGTCTTAAATGGATAAAAATATGAGCATGCGGCGGTACGTACATTGTAAAGGTTTCTCTCTTCATTTAACAATTATAATTTTCTGTTGGGATAAAAAAAAAAAAACGACCCAACGGTGCGTGTCTTTATAATAATTAAAATAGATAAATAAAAAGATTTAATTATGTGAGAGAGTAAATACTTACTTTTAGAAAATAACTAGGCCGCGCGTTGCTGCGGGACATATTTTTTTCCCGAATCGGTTTCAAATGAATATTAAGTGGGAATGTGTCCGCGCATTGTGGCGGGGCTGACTTGTATGCAATATTGTATTTTATTTCACTCAGCATTTTTTTTAATAATCACGGAATTTGAATGAGTATTTGTCGTTGGAGCGAGTATATTATGTTTTACTTATTTGGTTAGCAAAATATTTAGTTAACAAAAGTCGTAAATAGGTAAAAGTTGAGGATACGGTTTGTAATTTTTTTTCTATTTATATTAAACTTCCACATTTTTTATGAAAGCGTGCGTATGTTGGAAGAATTGTAATATTGGGCTCGTTTTGTTCCCAATTGGAAGATCTTTCCGCGGGTTTTTTTTTATCTGAATGAGTCGGTATATATGTGTTATATATTTGATAAATAAAGTTTATTATATAAATAAGTCATAAATAGTTAAAAGTTGAGGGGCCGGTTTGGAAATTCTTTTTTTTTTCCTATTTATATTACACTCCAACATTTTTCTATAAAATTATGCGTATGTCAGAAGCATTACAATATTGGGCTCGTTTTGTTCGCAATTCGAAGATCTTTCTGATGGTATTTTTTTTATTTGAATGTGTCGTTAGATATGCGCTATATATTTGGCAAATAAAGTTTATTATATAAAAAAGTCGTAAATGGTTAAAAATTGAGGGGTCGTTTTGTAAGTTTTCTTATTTATTTAATTTTGTTGGGCCGGTGTGTTATATATTTGATAAATAAAGTTTATTATATAAATAAGTCATAAATAGTTAAAAGTTGAAGAGCCGGTTTGGAAATTCTTTTTTTCTTCCTATTTATATTACACTCCAACATTTTTCTATAAAATTGTGCGTACGTCAGAAGCATTACAATATTGGGCTCGTTTTGTTCGCAATTCGAAGATCTTTCTTATGCGCTATATATTTGGCAAATAAAGTTTATTATATAAAAAAGTCGTAAATGGTTAAAAGTTGAGGGGTCGTTTTGTAAATTTTTTTATTTATTTAATTTTGTTGGGCCGGGAGGTTTTTTTTACACTGGGCTAGTGGTGAGCCGGTAGTGGGCTTATGGTTTTGGCCCAAAATCATATGCACTAAAAGATGAAATAGCATTTTCATGTTTAGTATAATGTATAATTGTCTAATCAAACTATTGTTATCTTATTTTTTTTATCATTTTTGTAGTTAGAAAAGTTAATATTTTAAAACACCAATCACTTGTTGTAAAGAGCTAAAACTCAAAAAAATATACCTTTTTATGTATATTATACGGAATAATATAACTCTTTCAAGATTTTATGATACTTTTTAGCAATTATCAACTATTACAAATGTAGTGAGGTCCGAACAGAGTTAAACGAAGAGCATCAGATAAATACAGATTCAACAGCAGAGAGGTCCGAAAAGAGGTAGACGAAGAGTAGATCAGATAGGTGCATAGCACAAAATCACATAAATACGGAGATGAACGGGAGCATACCAGGCAGGTGCATCGCACAGAAGCACATAAATACGAAGATGAACGAGAGCAGATCAGGCAAACAACAACAGACAGCAGCAGATTCAGACAGACATAAGCAGATTCAGACAGACAACATACACGACATTCAGACAGAGCAGCAGACCAAACAACAGATTCCCAGGCGGATGCAAACAAACCATAGCAAAACCAGACATAGTCGGATTAGTTAAGGCTATCGCATCACCATCACAAACACCAAACTAGCCAACAATATTTATTAGTAACCGATGCAAATACCGAATACTAATATCGATCCTAATACTAATATCAATACCACCATCAATACCAATACGAAAGAAAAAATTGGTCAAAGCTAAAAGAAATTCCTCTTTTGATCACATCAACCACCGTCATTCACCTTTTATTCACCATAATTGCACCGTCCCACTTAGGCTAGAAGTAGTGGTCACCAAGCATCACCTTGCCACCTCAGCGCCACCTCAGTTTTCTCTATCCTCTCACTACACCTCACCTCTCAAGTTTTTGGTCACCGTACCTCACCTTTTATTAAAATACTTATTTTATAAAAAATATACCCCACTAAATATCCTCACACACTCACATACCAAATAATAAATATTAAAAAAAAGAAAGAGGGCCCACCCCATTTGCATGTCACCTAGGTGACTCAGTCACCAAACCGTGCCTCTTTTTTTGCTGCTCACGCGTGAGTGGTGAATTGTGTTTTGGTTGCTAGCGCGTGAGGGCCCACCTCACCCCATGTTCTCACCTCCCACTACTTCCCGCCTTAGGTGTTAACATTACTTATAAGCCAATCATGATCTAACATTGATTAGTTGCTTATTTAAACTAATTTAAAACACTTGCATGAATAGACAAAGATTAGTCACGTGATTAATTAATCCGTGAGCAGCGCAGCGATGATAAACACAAATTATCCGAACAACAAATATCAAACAGTTAATGAACAATTCAAGAGATAACCTTTTTCTTCTTTTTCTTTTATTCAAGAGATAACCTTAAAATATTTGGTCACTTCAAATGCGGGTAAAAATTCCGATCAAAATTATCTATCTATTTGTCGTAGAGTGACAAGTAATTTGGGATAACCTATTGGAGCCCCACCACCCCCCACCCACCACGACCATCGATCACAAGTCCCTCCTCTCACAACTACCTACCACACGAACCCGCCCCCCCCCCCCCCCCCCCCCCCCTCCCCCCCACCCCCCCACCCCCCCCCCCCCCACCCCCCCCGACCCCCTCCCCTCCATTTCCTTCCCTACCCCAAAACAACCCCACCAACAAGAACACCACCGGCATCACTCCCCCCACCCAAAACCACCCCCACCCAAACCCCCACCACCCACAACCCCCCCCGCCCCGCTGTGCCCCCCCCCAATAGCCAGACCCCTAGTAGCCCCAGACCCCCAACCCTGTGCCACTCATTAATATAGCTAGCTCCAGAGAAAATAAATCAAACCACCGCAACCAACCTCAGAGCTGAGTATGGCGCAGAAAAGACTACAAAAGTTAAAGCTAAAATAAAAACAACAGGCCGCTGTAGATAGGCCCCCACAAACCAACAATCAGCCCAAATTTTCTCGACCTCCCCCTACTACCTTCCCTCCTTATGGAGATAACATTACTTATAAGCCAATCATTCGATCAAACATTTGATTAGATTTAGCTTAAATAAACAAATTTAAAACACTGCATGAATAGACAAATCAAGATATAAGTACACACAAAGCGACTAAAATTATAATTCCGGCAAAGCAGCGCCAGCGATAGATAAAAAAACAACACAAATTTAAAACACAACGCTAACTAACACAAATATCAAACAGATAATGAAACCAAACATTCACAAGAGAATAAACCATTAATTTCTTCTAATATCTTTTATTCAAGAGATAACCTTAAAATATTTGGTCACTTCAAATGCGGGTAAAAATTCCGATCAAAATTATCTATCTATTTGTCGTAGAGTGACAAGTAATTTGGGATAACCTATTGGAGCATTTCATCGAACACCTGGTATGTGTTCATTAAATAACAACAAATTGTATTTCACCGAACATGATAATCAAGGGCAAAGCTAGGATATTTTTGGAGAGGGGTAAAAAAAAATTACGCCAACCAGAAAAAAAGAAAAAAACATTATGCAAAGTGTCGCTAAAAAAAGATTTTGACAAACCGATAACAACAAAATACGTCAAATAAAACCAAGAATCCATAGTGGCGAACCCAACCAAAATACTATGATGGTTCCATAAATTAACCGATCACGAATAATATCGGGTCGAGTCATATCATATAATATAAAGCACCAAAACATTTAGACAATATATAAAACATCAATTTTTTTTAAAAATCACTACATTTATGAAAATAAGTTATCTTGTAATAGTTGATAATTGCTAAAAAGTATCATAAAATCTTGAAAGAGTTATATTATTCTGTATAATATACATCAAAAAGGTATATTTTTTGAGTTTTAGCTCTTTACAACAAGTGATTGGTGTTTTAAAATATTAACTTTCTAACTAAAAAATGATAAAAAAAGATAAAAAAAATTGAACATGGCTGCAAAATATTTAAAGATGTATTTGAAAAAATAAAACATAAAATAGCAATAATAGATTTGTATTGAGAAAAAAAAAAACAAAAAAAACCACACTACAATCTTCCTACAACAAAAAGACAACATATTTTTCTAATATGAATTATTTTATGCAGCGTGTAAATTTATTCAGTACACCCAAATCACAAATCATACCTAAATACCCTATACCAGTCTTTCTTGTTCTAATTAATTTATCTGTTTAAAATATGATATAAAAAAAAAAAAAATAAAAAAAACTAGCGTAAAAACACAACAGGAAAAAACCGAACAAAACAAGAAGAAATATAAACTTTAACAAGTCTCAAAAAAGTACAAAAAACCTAAAAGTCAAAAACAATTACACGCGAACAACAAAAAAAAAAAAAAAATTAAAAAAATAAAAAAAAAAAAAAAAAAAAAAAAAAAAAAATACAAAATAAAAAAAAAAAAAAGAATAAAAAAAAAAAACAAAAAAAACAAAAAAGAAGAAAACTAGATAAATAACTAAACTGCGTTGCACTATAAATTGGGGGAAAAAAAACATGTTTTGTACATTTTCTGTACTTTTCTTGTACTTTTTTGCTAGCCAAGAGGGTACCAATAGTAGCACCCTTTTTCTATTTCTACTTTCTCTTTTTCAATAGGGTGCTACTATTGGTAACCCCTGGCCCGCCAAAAAGTACTAAAAAGGTACAAAGATTCCTTTTGTACCCCTCTTTTTACAGTGCAACGCAGTTTTTTATTAGTTTTAATTGTCCGTAATTTTAGACTTTATTCATACTTTTGACCTGTTAAACTTTATATTTTTCGTTCCGTATTTTCCGTGTCACAGTTTTATAACATATACAAAATTATAAAAATAAAAAACGCCAAAAAAACAAAGAAGTACAAATGGTGTTTTAAAGGGTACATATAACATAAGCCTTTCCAACATTGTGTATCGAGCAACTCATGACGAGGGTTGTGGAAAAGAGAAGTGGGGTGAGAAAGGTTGGAAAGTGTTTCTTCATTGATATGATTGCATTCGGTAGAATTTGTCAAAAAGTATTCACAAATGGCTTATGTTATATGTACCCTTAAAACACCGTTTGTACCCCTCCTGTTTTTTTGGCTTTTTTTATATAATTTTGTATTTGATATAAAACTGTGACACGAAAAATACGAAACGAAAAATATAAATTTTAACTACTAACCTATGTCAAAAGTAGATGAAACTTCCAAAAATTACGGAACAAAAAACTGATAAAAAAAAACTACGTTGCACTGTAAAAAATGAGTACAAAAAGAATCTTTGTACATTTTTAGTACTTTTTGGCGGGCCAGAGGTACTAACACCCTTCACAAATTTGTCAAAGATTCACAAAGATAGTCTTGTGACTCATTCACCACAAATCATTATTGTACCCTTAAATTTAATATTAACAAGCACAATAGCCACGCTGGCGTTGCCGGCGAGCTATTTTTATAACGAAACGTTTATAAAGTAAGTAGCTTAAGTGATCTCAGATAACGTGTAGTACGAAAATATTCGCTCAACCACACAGACAGATAAATACATTCTAATAGTAGAATACCAGAATATATTTTTATCAGGTTCCAACGATTGTATTCAAGTGCCGCTTGTTTACTCGTTTTAATCACAGTCCCTTAGGATGCTTCTCAGCTTTACGATAAGCGTTCTTCAATTCATCATCTGGAGTACTCTGCGGGACCCCCAAGACCTCATAGTATTTTGTATTATCACTCTTCTTTGGCTCTCTTCCAAACATCTTCTTCTGATTCTTCTTCGTCGATCTTCAATTATTTAGTTACAAATCCATAAAATCAGAATCTATCAGATCTAATCCAATTACAAAATTAAGGCATGCTACTTGCATTTCAACTTTCAAGCTACTAATAATTAATAGCAACATAGTTTTTGAATGTCTAAGATGAGCAGCACAAGTGGTGACGAATGAAAAAGACCAGTGGTTACCAACTATTATCTAACTGTGAGGCTCAAAAGTAAAAACATAAAAAAACCTAAAATTTCGATAATTTCCTGAAATTTTTTTAAATTCGAATAATTAATAATATATGTATTCCTTAGCGAAAAGTACAGTAGACTTTGATCAGTTGGATACATTTTGCGAAATTTTCGACCCATTCTAGATTTAGTCATTTTGTTAGGTCTTCCAAAGTACGCCTTTAATATTCTCACATATCAACTCCCTACATCTTATGTTACCAAGGAGATCATTTTTAAAGATTTTAAGTGTAAGATATAGAACACAATAACAAACTATTTATTCATTTACTTTGTTACCTATCCACCTTGCGTTGACTGGAATGTCTTCACATAATGCTTATTCTGTGTCGCATAATGCTTATTCTGCCCCTTACCATTGGATATGTAACTGAGCTGAGCAGTAGCAGCCATGGGACAGTAGAACCTCTTTATTCCAGTTTGCCAGGAACAATATGCGTCTGGCCTTTTCCTATCGGACTGCAAGCAGATATTGAATTTTCGTTCCATCAGTCGCCACATAATTGAATCCACATGCTGCAAGGCGCATGAGTAAACCCTAGAAATCCAAACAACATCATAACAATCCAAACATCGGAATCTTACTTTCCTCAAGCAAATAACCAAACCAATCGCAAATAAGCGAAAATGGTTTGGTCTCTTTTACAAGAATAAGCATAACCCCAAGCTAGTTATAGCAACGCACAAATTTTAAAATTAAATTACATAAAAGCAACAAGGAACAGAAAAGCCAATCCCAAAAAACCCAAAAAACAGTTGTTATTTCACCCCAAAATTATGACAAAATACGATCATTTGCAATAGAAACGAACTAATTAGGTGCATGACACCTTGACATGATAAATAAATGATAATAGTCTCAAATGACCTATCAAACATGATCAACAGACTATTCCATAAGCTCATATTATGATAAGCTTAAAATTTTCATTAAAACTGCGCTATCTGACTTTTTCATTATCAAGAAAGGTTCAAAAAGTCCTGAAAAAAAGCTAATACCCAAACAAAGAACTAAATAAAGTCTAATATTGTATGATGCCGATACTTACAATCCACAAAGAAGATAAAATCGCCTCGCTGCTATAAGACGAAAACCGTGAGATATCAATAGCAACAGATACTGTTACAAAACAAACAAATTATAGTAGATAATAAGTTATCAAAAAATTAGAGAAAACAGATATATGGGGGTTGGTGAAGAGCTGTGTTGAAAGTACCTTAAAACGCTTTTGTGTTTTTGTCTGACATGTTGATAAGCTCATGAAGACTATGATCTTGCCTGACACATTGACACCTGCAATAATATGCTGAAAACGATTAAAATAACCATAAACATTTTTAAAATACAAAAGCTAATTATCACTTATGGTAACACCCAATTTCACCCATATGAATATTTAAACTCTATATTCATAAATTAAGATAAAACAACTTACATTAGTTTATCCATTAGTCCTAATCATAGTAGCTCCTTGATGGCGGAAGGTTCGCCGGAGAGGAGTCTATATCCGACCTACAACAAAATCATAAGACAGCACAAACATTAAAAGTAAACAGTCCAAAAACTGGTGATAACTTAAAGAATTATTATCCAAAACATGTATATACCTTTTTTATCTACATAACTTTTTAGAATTACTCCCAACAAGAGTCATTGACCGACAGACAAAAACGCCCAAATCATCAGGCTAAAAAAACCTAAAAATATCAACCCTTAACTCTCAATCCCCACACATCCGCAGGCTTACTTGATATAGATGTAATGAGTATGTAGTAGTGTAATCTGGAACTAAAAGGATTGAGGAAGGAGTGGATGAATCTGAAACAATAAGGATGGAGGAGGTATAAAACCTTTACATACCTAGTATGATGGACCTTGGAGAATAAGCTGGGCCACAGGAAGGATAAGACCAGTGGTTGTTTGACATTTTAACCTCCATTGTCCATTTTATTAGGCTCTTATCATTATAACAAACGCATTGTAGGCGACAAACTCCCAAACCATTTCCCTCTGAACACTATTCATTAACTTGAAAAAAGTTCACATATCATCAAATAACGACAGATAAGACATTCAAATTTGGTTCCATGTTATGAAAAGTACGAACCATAGAAACAATCAAAATCCAAAATTTCCATAACCTGGGTAAGTGCTCTCCAGTTTTTTTAGTACTTGCATGCAGTCAATGTTTGTACAAAGTTTTGATCAACGTTGTAGAACTGTGTGTAATCGGGTCGCCGAACAACATAACGCATCCGGTTGTCGGACTATATGTTCTCAGCAGCAACAACATTCTTAGCAACATATTAAGTAGTTTGTCGGACTATGTGTTCTCAGCAACATTAAGGGGTGTTTGACATAACATGGGAATTCTTGATGGGCTCAGATAAGAGCTTTAGTTTAAAGCGTATCATGGCTGCATACCTGTAGGTAGCCTCGCCAAGTTACGCATCGCTCATGTTCATCATTGCCACGCCATAAGGGTTTTCTAAGTCTCACATATAACACCGCGATATGAGTTTCACATATAACAATCACATACTATAGTATCCTTTTGAAGCGCCTATTGAGCGATGTTGTTTCAGTCCGTAAATGAGGGTATGTATAATTGTAACGAATGAGGCTCAGACTTATTAATGCAGTGGCGGTACCAAACACCTGACATGGTTGCAATCACACACATGGTGTAATTGCCTAGCCAAGATATAGGTCTCAGTAAACCACACACAATACACAGTAAACAATCATCATCGCCTGCGACATTTTACCAAATATTATAAATATATACTCAAAAGATGCAAGAAACGATGTCGTTTCGCTTATATATACCCTTTTTCACGGATTAATACGATGTTTGAACAGAGACGTAACAAACCGCGCTTGCATTAATCAATGCCATGGGTGCGCCTGTGGAGGTTGTTGAGGCGAGTGATTCTCGCTCTCTACTATCCTTCCGCTTTCCGCATCATTATATAAACACACGTTAAAGCTCAAATACGACGTCGTATTTTTGTTGGCCCATGGCTGCAACCATAATCCGGGTCAAGTTACCTCGCCAAGATACATTGGCTGCAACAATAATCCGGTTCAGGTAACCCTGGCAAAATACCGGGCTTGCGTTAGGTTCGTCATCATTCCTGAACAAATAAACAACCAAATAAGATATAACTTGAAACCGGTGACCTTACGCATCTGACATCATT
>BQNB010074488.1:0-31775 GCA_026074375.1 Tanacetum coccineum | reverse complement strand
TTACCAAAAAACCCAAACATTATGCCTTTTAGGACCAGACTGAAGACCGAACCGGACCGGGCCGAACCGGACCGGATTCGGTCCGGTCCTCGGTCCGGCATTTTAGACCAATTCTGTCTCGATCTGGTCCAGTTTTGGATCGATGTTCACCCCTACCTTAGAGAAAGTGAAGTGAGACAAACACAAAACTGAGCAAATATTAAGCATTAGATAATATGCAATAAGCTAGCTTAATAATAAGCTAATCTAAAAACTACTATTTTTATTAATTAAAATTGTAAACTTTTTATAAACGAAAACTATATTTAATAATGAAAACTTTTATTAAAAAAACTTTAGCTTAAAAATAAGTTGCACCGAAAAAGCTTTAAACCATGAAAAAGCTTTAAACCAAATAATCTACAACTTATTTAGTTTTGCTAGATTTTAAATTTTAAAAGTGAAACAAGTTGAAAATAAGCTGAGGGAGAAAAAGCCACAGTTTAATAAGCAATTTCTATAAGCACTCTTTAAGCAACTAGCCAATAACAATGAAGCTTTAACTTCTATATTAAAAAGGAAATGCATAACATTAATGAATAGGTTACTCTGGCAAGATGGTAACCCGCTTGACTTATGTAAGGGAGGTCGCACGTTCGATTCTCGCTGGGGTGTAACATCCTTTTTTATTTTCTTGTTTTTATTCTGAGTTAAACCAAACACCCCTTATCATGTCACCCTTAAATTGTGTGTGACCAAACACCCCTTATTTAAGCATTTTTTTTAGAAGGACCGGCCTTGTGTCCTCGCATGTCATTCCTTGGAGCGAGATTAAGTGTCAAATGATAACTGATTTCATATTTTACTCTAAATAATAGCCACATGAATACTTCACAATGTGACTGTTATGAATATATTGGTCACATATAATCACCTTAAATGTGACCATAAACATAATTTAGTCATACATTTGTGATATGTTGTGACTATTATAAAGGCATATAGTCACATGATCGTGCTAGAAATAAATGTAACTATACACATTTGTTTTTGGCAAGCTAACACAAACTAAACTTTAAACACACATATTAAGTTACGTGACCATATGTACTGGATTTTGGCTACACATAAATTGTGACATCCGAGAATTTTCGGATTTTTAAGATAACTATTTTAGCCCTTTGACTTTTAGGTCTGGTTTGACTTACAAGTGTATATCGTGACTAATGCTTCAAACTTACTTTTCAGTTGTCACACATTTCAAATTCATATGTGGCTAAATATTCAGCAAAAAATAGCAGTCACTTTTAAATAATGTGTGACAAACTTGACTATATGATTTAGCCACATACACAATTACTTTATGTGACCATATATGGATTTTGGTCACATATTCATTGGTGACTTATATGAGTCCAACATATTGTATATATATAGTGTGACTCATATTTAAACATTTTTGTATCTGTAACACGTCCTAAATTATAAGGACTAAATAATCATACAAATAATATTACCAGTTAATGTTCTAGTCACATAAATATGCAAATGTGTGGACAATGAAATTGTGATAATGGTAACAAAATCGAGTTCAAGTGTGGCTGTTTTTTTTATACTTGGTACATTTAGTTACTAAATCTTCTGGACTTTGTGGCCCGTTTTTAAAAAAAACAGCATGTGTGACGAAATCCCAGATTTGTACTAGTAGTTGGAATTGGTCGAGGCCTAACATTGGAGGTCAAAATTCTGCTGATTTACAAGACATGCTTTTTGAAATTAGTTCTGCAGAAAATAATGAAGTTGAAGATACTTGTGCGTGGTCATTAGGCACTGATGGAACTTTTTCTGTAAAGGACGCTTGATGCATTATTGATTCAAAGATTCTCCCTTCTTCAGTTAAAGTACCAGTAGCAAACTTCACCTTGCAGTCTTCGGTACAGTTGCTATCGGAAAACACTGATTCAGTTCGCTCAAACCAGCAGATAAGACCAACAGCTCCTTCCGTACCTGTGAAGTTGATAGGTTAGCAGCTCATGAACTCTTTGTAGCTACACTTTCTTGCTACAAGAGCTTCTCTTTCTCCGGTGTTCCTATTGGTATTGTCAGCATTTTCTATTGTTGCAGCTTGTGCTTCCAAAGCTGCGGTAACACTGTCAGCAACATTGTTCTCCCCGATGGCTACTGAGTCAATGGTGGTAGTTCAGGATGTTGATGTTCTTTTAGGAGGCATTCTATCAACATAAGACAACACGTAATAAGAATGATATCATAATTCTTTCCTTAAAATGCGTAAGGTTCAAAAATAAATATTGTCATAATAGTGATATCATAGATACTTATTTGATATGAATTCTAACAAGTATCTAACTTATTAGTTTATTTTCTAGGGGTTATGGTAAGATTCATAATGATGAAGACGAAGATGAAATATAAGACACAGGATGAATATGAAACGGGATCACCATTATATTATATCATGAACGACTTGCCTTTGTACTGTACATAGTCAAAATTTGACAATTGTTGTTATTTATACCACACATCCCGTGGCTAGGTTTTATCAAAAGCTATAACTAGTATCTAATCTAGTAGTCCGATGGTCCTTCCTGGTTGTTCTTGAGTTCATAGATTGCATTCAAAAGGCTTTCCTTGTCTGCTTGGTGAGGAGCCTGGATATCTTTGATGATTGGTTCATATGATTAGTATCCTACCCCCCATGATGTGAGCCAGAGCAATCTTGCTGTTATTTCCCATTTGCTTCCTTTGAAGTTTAGCAATTTGAGTATGAGACTCTTGGAGTTCAGCTTCCAGATTGTCAAAATCTTGTTGTATGATCACCCGACCATTTCTGAGACCTTCTATTTTGTCTTTTATGTGCTCAATGCGGTCGAGAGAGAGTTCATCTAGGTGATTTAAAATTTACTCAATTCGCTCCTCGTGACTTCCAGACTTGTCTTACGAGAGCTTTCTCCTATCTCAAATGCTTGAGGTAGGGTAGAAGTAGAGGAGGATGATCGGTCACGACCTCGTTTCTTAAGTGGCAATAATTCCTCTGGAAGAAAGAATTCTTGAGGATTAAACATTGGTGATAGCATTGAAGATGGAGGCATAATAGTTGGTAGGGGAATAGGTGATTATTTAGCATAGTATGCATGCATGACCTTCATATATGGGTCATCATAAAAAAGTGAAAGAGTTGGTGAAGCTATTGGAACTAAACCAAATGAGGGTTATTTTGAAGAGCTAGAAAAAATTTCCTGCTGAAGTTGGGACATAGTCCGGGGAAGCCAGGATATAGGCAAAAAAGTTAGAGGAAAAAGCATCCTCAATATTAGAAGTAGGGTGGCTGGGAGAAGACATCGCTCTATTAACAACCCAGTGGTAAATAACATAAGTTATTTATATAATAGTATAATAGTTATGTACTTTACATACTATTCCGGAAGATGTAGTGGCACGGAAGACTTTCTTGGATGGAAAAAGAAAAGTAGTTATAGTTAAGGTTTCAACCTTGTTCTCTATAACCGTGGCTCTGATATCAATCTCTAACACCCCCATTTTTGACATTATAGCAGCGGAAGCTAATCTGGGGTATTATTTCATAGTACAACAGTAATAATCATAGAAAACGACTCAAAAGAGACGTTTTTAAAAGATAAGTTATCATTCATTATTTTATCAGAGTTTTTACAAACAGAGGTCCCAAAATCTACATGAAAACATAAAGTTTTGAATGATAACAGTTTAGCCCAATCTCTTTCAACTTGTGCAACTTGTGCCATAAGTTGCTCATTAACTAAGATAAAATGGCTAAAAAGGTCAACACAGTGGTTGAGTGAAATCCATAGGTTTATGATAAAAGTTGAATACTAGTTCAATAGTGGGTTAGTTGTTATACACATAAGGTGTAATAATTGCAATGAAGTACAAATTATTATAAAAACAGTATTATCACATTATTGCCCTAAGCTCATGACACCGAGACCTTGTTGAGTTAATCAATATTTACAATTACAGTTTGCCACTAACGGGTGCCTTTGCCAACACCGCATAGTGATTCAAATATTTGATGTGTTTAATGTAATATTTATATTTATGCATTATGATGAAATTTAATATATTGTTGAATATATTTAAAAAATTATTTTATAATGTATTAAATATTTGTATTATACTATATATGATTTATTATGAATATTTATGTATTTATGATTAATTTGATTGAATTATTTAGGAAATTTATTAATTATTGATTTACATTTGCTTTATGAATTAATTATTATTGTTTTGATATTATATTATAATATTATTGTAATTATATTTTATATTTATATTATATTTATTGTGTAATTGAAATTTGTGAAATATTATATATTTTTTTTTTATTATTATGAATTAAATAGTATTTTATATTTAAATTTTAATTGATCCTGGTTATAATTATATTTTATTGATTTAATAAATGTATTTATTTTTGATATAATAATTTTTGAAATGTTATTTATGTATATTAATTATTGATATAATTTGATAAATTGTAAATTTTATATTATTTGGAATTGAATTGTGATTTTATTATATGAAATTGATGATTTTTATAATTTATTGATAATATTGATATTGATAATTTAATATATATATGATTATATTTATATGATTGTATAATTGTTAAATATTTTTTTTGATATGTAATTTTTTTTTGGTTTTTAAGATTTTTATAAATTATTTTTAATGATGATTTTTATGTATGTGTTAATATTATTTATGATGTATTGTTTATAATTATATGTATTTATTATTTTGACTAATGGATTTATAAATTGATTTTGAAAATATTATGATTTGATTATATTATTATTATTTTTTAATTATTTATGATATATTTTTACTTGATGTATTATGTAATGTATATGTATTGATTTAATGTTTTAATATACATTTATTTTATGATATTGATTTATAATGTTTTTTTTTTGAATGTTTTTTGATTTGGTATAATTGATTCTTGATATATGTGAATTTGATATTTGTTTTATTAATGGATGAATTATATAAATTTATTTTATTTAATATGTTTTGTTTGGAAATAATATGTGAAATTATTGAATATAATTTTATATTTATTATTGATAAATTGATTAAAATATGTTTGTATTTGTGTTAATTGATATTATATTTTATATATATTATTATGATGATTCGCTTTATTGATATTGTTTTTTTTTTTTTTTTTTTTTTTTTTTTTTTTTTTTTTGATGGTTTTATGCATGATATGATATTTTTATTGTGATTTGATATTTGTATACATATGTTTTTATTGATAATAATATATGATGCATTTATATTTTTTGTTTTTGATATGAAGTGAATTTATTATTTATATATATTTTGAATTGGATTATTAATTTAAAATATATGCTTTTATTTTATATGAATTGAAATTTTTATGAAATGCATTATGATATTTTTATAATATATTGTCTGATATATGTATTATTTTTGAATGATATGATATGATTTTATTTTTATGAAATATTATTTGTTAATATATTCCGTTATGAATTTTTAATGTTTTTTTATGATATGTGTAGATTGAGATTGTGATATATTATATGTTAAATATTATTTGAATGATATTAAATTTTTTTTATTTTTATATTGATTTTGATATTAATGAAAATTGAATATTATATATAATATGTTTATATGTTAGTTGAATGATGAATATATAATTTATGAATATTTGTTTTGATTAATAATATTATATGATTTTTGAATGATATTTTATGTTTATTATGAATTGAATGACATATTTAAAAAGTTGTTGTAATTTTTTAATTTTTTATTTATAATTTGTATATTATGATTTATAATGTAAATTAACTTGTAATATTTTTTTTTTATCAAAGAATGATATATGTAAATGTGTTGATATTATTATTTATTTTGATATAGGATGATCTTAATTTGTTGATGTAAATTTGATGTATATTGATGAAGGATTTATGAATATGTTATAAAAAATTAATGTAATATAATTATGTTTTATTATGTTATAATTTTGTTGTTTGAATTTTGCTTGCATTTGTTGATATAATGTATTTTAATGTATTGTTATATGATTATATGTGTTTTGTTGATGATTAATTATGCATATTAATTTATTAATGAATAGATGATTTGTTAATATATGAATTTGTTTTTGTTATTTAATTTGAAATGAATTATGCTTTATTATTTATGTTTTTAATATGTTTGTTTATAATGATTATTTCTTTATATTTATGTATATATTGATCTGTAATTGAATATTTATATATCTATTGATTTTTTATATGTTAATATGCTATATTATTGATTTTATTTTTTTTATACTTTTAATATTGTTATGTTTAATTTGTGGTGATAAATGTTGATATTTTTATATATTGAATATATTATTTAATATGATTATTGAATATAATATTGATATTGATGTTATTTTATTTGAATATTTTATATTTTATGATTTATGATGATATATAAATAATATATATATTATAAAATGAATTTTATTAATTGTTTATATTTTAATTGATATTTGATTTTTGATAATAATGATTTGTATGTGATGATGTTTATGATGATTTATTTATGATAGATTATTAATATTATTTGTACAATATGATGTATGTTATATTTATATTATGTTGTTAATATTATTTTTTTTTATGTTTATAATTCTATACATTTGATTATGATTTATATAATAGTGAATTGTAATATATTGATGAGCAATATTAATTTTAATGTAATTGAAATATGATGTATATTATAATGTGATAAATATTGATGTTATTTGGAAGTTGAATATAATTGAAATAATTTATGATAATGTATCTAATGTTTGTTTTTTTTTTTTTTATTTTGTTTTTTTTTTTTTATTAATGTTGTTGTAATTATTATTGATTTTATTATTTGGTTTGATTATGCATGAAATTATGTTGATTTTGTAATTATGAAATTATTAATTATGAATAAATATATTGTTGAACATTAAATTATATTTTAATGATGATTAATTTATATATGATTCTTATATTTGATTGAATTGATGTTTATTTTGAATATTTATATATTTATAATGAAGATTATATATATAATTTTTAATGAAATAATAAATTGTATTTTAATTTTTTATTTGATTAATGTATTGATTGTATTATTATAATTGATTAATTAAATTATTATATTTTTAATTATTGATGTATATAATAAAATTTGATTTAATTTATATTTGAATATCATATTTTTATTGAATTTTGATTTATGAATATGAATATTTTTATATGTAATTTTAAATTAATATATTTTATATGATTGGAATTTATTTGTATTTTTTATTTATACTTTATGTATATTATTAATTAAAATATATATATGATATTTGTTTGTTTTTATGATTTATTGTATTATTTTGAATTGTATTTGTTTGATATTATAATGATATTAAATATTATTTATTAATGTATATTTATGTATATTTTTATTTATGTGATAGTATTGATTCTTTTTTAATTATTATGTATTTTTTATTATATTGAAATTATTTGATTTGATTTAATTGTATTGTGTTATTGATTGATTATGATATTGGATATGTGTTATGTTTTATTGTAAATTTTGAATATTGATATGAGTTTGATATGTTTTTTTGATTAAATATTTATGTATTATTTTGTGTTATTTTGAATGGTTTAATAAATAATTGTTTATGATGATTTGATATAAAATGTATTTATAATATAATTTATATTTTTGTGAATATTTGTTATGTATGTGAAATGTTGATTGGATTTATGCTAATATATTGATATTGAATGATATGATTATAATGAATTATTGTTGATGTTATGATGCGCTTGTGATTGATTATGCTTGTATTCGACATGAATATGATTAATTGATATTTTATATATTTTTGATTTAATTATGAATATTGTTTATTGAATTAATTATATATATGAAATGATTGTTAAAATTATATATCAATGATTTGAAATAAATTTGGAATAACTAATTTTTATACATTGTGATATATTTGATGAATTTTAATTTATAATATTATTATAATAATAAATTTTAATATAATTATTAATTACTAATTAATTTTTTTATTTGATATATAATTGATTATATATAATTATGAATTATATGATTTTAATATGATGTTAATATTTGATATGTTATTGATTTATTATGATTATTATATTTTTGTTATGATGGATGATATGTATTATTTGATATATAATTGATATAAATAGTGAATTATTGTTTTGTTATTGTATAATTGTATATTTTAATCGATTTATTATTATATATGGATAATATATATGAAATAATTATTTGTGGATTATTTATTGTATGATGACAATTATTTTATATTATTTATTTTATTAATATATGTTGATTTATTATTTATGTTATATGTTTGATTATGATTTAATTGAAATTTTTATATTAATTATGATATTGATGTTTTTTTATTGATGTGACTGATATGATTTATGCATTATTTATTTTGTATTGTTGAAATTTGAATTTTGATTTAAATATTTTTGTTTCTTATACATGAATGATAATTTTGTATTTCTTATTTATTTGCTGAATGAAAATTTTTTGTGGTAGTAATATATATGAATGTTTAATTTTGATTTATTTTGGACATTGTGTAATAATTATATTGTGTTATTTTATTAAATATTTTTAGTTGATTGATGAATGTTTATTTTAAATATAATATGTTAGTTATTGTATTGAATATATAATATATAATATTTGATAGATATTTTTTTTTTGAATATATTTGTATTTATTGTTTGTTTGATATTTGTAACTGAATGATTTTTTTTTATAATGTGATATTTGTATTATATATTGTTGTATGAATTGAATGTTTATGATATAATGGTATTGTTTGAAATTATTGATTTTTTACTTTGTGATTTATTATATTTTATATATTATATGTTATATATTTTATTATTTATATAATTATGAAATTATTATATGATTATTTGATTTTATATTATTTTTTTATGTGATGTTTTTATAATAATTTTTATATTTGATAATTTAATATGATGGTTATTGAATGATAATATTTAATTATTGTTCAAGTATGATTAATATATATTTATTGTTTGAATAATTGATTATGAAATGACTGATGAGTCATTGAATACTTTGTTTGTTTGTGCTTTGAGATTCTAAATTGATTTTTTGACTATATTGAAAATTTATTAATGAATATCTATATTTGAATTTTTTAATTGATGTATTGTACTGAATATGAATTATTAATTGAATTTTTGACATATGTTATATTAAATTTCTTATATTTAATTATACTTTGATCTTGTTGAATTGTTATAATATCTGAAAATATTGATTTTAATATATTTTGAATAATTTTGATTGAAAATTTATAATGGAAATTTTGTTTGTGAATGGTTATATTTTATAATAAATTATTTATATTATACTTAATTAATTGAAATGTTTGATTTGAATTTTATTTTGAAAAATGTTTGTTCAAAATTAATGATTTATAATTATAATTTTCTATACTTTTATTGGATATATGTGATGTTTTTGATTGTTTTGATATATATTTTTCTATTATTATAATGAAACATGTTTAATTTGATGTAATATATTATTATAAAATTGTTTTTTTTATTGTTATTTTTATTATATTAATGTATATATTGTTTTGAATTTATATGTTTTGAATTGTAAATTATATGTGTATTTTGAATATTATTTAATTTGAATATTATTTATTTATTGATTTATATATTGATTTATGATTGTATATTTTATTTGTTGTTTTTGTGTTGATATGATTGTATATTTATGAATTGAATATTTGAATTATTAATGATTGATGTTTGTTGATGATTGAAACATGATGAAATTAATTTTTAATGACTTGATGTGATTTGTATGATTATTTTATATATTTTGTATTAATTATCTATTATTGTTGTATAATATTATTTGTATTTTAATAATTTAATGAAATTGAATTATTTTATGATTTTAATTTTAATATTTTGATATAGATGATAAATAATATGAATTGTATAATATGATTATGATAATAATTGTATTGATGATATATGTGGTGTGATTTTATTATTGATATTTAAATTTGTTGATTAATGATTTTTGATTGACGTTATTATTATTTGTGTTTGTTGATTTGATTGATATTTTGTGATATATTTGATTTTTGATTAAATAATATTGAAAATTTGATATATTGAAATGATTTGATTATTAATATTTTGTATTTTGATTATGATGTATGTGAATTGATTTAATTATTTCTTATATAATTTTTATTAATAATTTGAGTTTTGAATTATAATGTTTTATGATTTGGATCTTATTTTATACTTTAAATTTGATGTGATATAAATGAATTTAATTTGTATTGTATATATTTTTAAATGTTTGATTAAATGATGATATTGAATATGAATAATATAATAATTGATTTGGTTATTATCTTATATGAATTGAATATTTTTTATTTTGTTGGTTATTATATTTGATTAATATCATTATGATTATATTTTGTTTGATATGAAATTTTTTATGTTTTTGATTGCTTATGAATTGAAAATTTTTATGAATTGATGTGTATTGAATTTTTGTTTTTTATTTGTGCTGAATTGTATTTGATTGATATTTGAATATTTATGTTATGTTTATTTATATTGATGATATTATAATGTTATAAAAATTTGTTAAAATGTTTATATGAATTATTAGTTATTTATGTCATAATTTTTTACTTGTTATTGAAATTGAATTTATAATTGTTTGTTTTATGATATTTTTGTTTTTTTATTTGTATTTTTGATTGAATGAATAAATGTTGATGTGTATATGTAATGTTTTGCTATAATATGCTTTATTTATATTTGTTGAATTTTTGTTTTTTGTATTAATTATATAGTATATTGATTATTTTATTATTTGAATGTTATATATGTTATAAATAATGTAATGATGTTACGTATTTGATATTGTTTTGTTTAATATTTATGTATTAGATATTTTGATATTTTTGAAAATTTTTGTGTGATGTGTTTTTGTTGATGGAATTTATTTTAATATATGATTGTTTGATTGTATGTTTTTATTTGATGAAGGATAATATTGTATTATATGATTTTATTATGATTTAAATTAATGAAATATTGAATATGTATGTTGTATATGATAATTTTATGAATAATATTTATTGATTAATGTATTTATATTTTATAATTTGTTTTTTAAATGTATTATATTAAATGTTATTGATGATGATTTTATGTATTGTTTGTGATTTATTATTTTTATGATTTGGATAAATTATTTACTATATATTTGTGTTATGTTTTTGATGATTGTTTATATATTAATTTGTGATGATGATGTTGAATTGATTATTGTTTTTTGATTATTTATTTATTATTGATTGATTTTATTTTTATTAATTCTTGATTATTGACTGATTTTTGATTTTAATGATTATGATTTATGAATTTTTTTGATTATTATTTGTAATATGAATGTTATGTTTATTGTTAATATGAATATATATTGAATTTTTTTGATATGATATTGTAATATGATGTTATTATGTATTTGATATGTGATATATATTTTGTTTGATGAATTTTTGTTATTTATTATTGATATTTATATTTGTGAATAAATTAATATAAATTATTTAATTTTATATATTTATGAATATTTTGATTTATTATAAATTGTTATTATTATATTGATTATAATATTGATAATATTGATGTATGTTTATTTGAATTGATGAAGATGTTTAAATAAAATATTTTAGTGTTTATATATTTGATTATATTTTTTTATGAATAATTTTTTGTTATATATGTTGTGATTTTTTGTTTATGAATGAGATTTTTATAATATTTTGCTTATTGGAATATATGTATGATATTTTTATTAATTATAATATTATTAAATTAATAATGAAATTGATTATGATGATATGATATAATTTATTTTTGTATATTTGTATATATTTGATATATAATTAATATGTTGAACTAATGTTTTATGATGTTTTGAATTGACTTTATTAATGTATATTTTGTTATGTGAATGTGAAATTGATATAAAAATGTGATATTATTGTTGAAATATTATTTAATATTTATTATTGAAATATGAATAATATGATTAATTATTTTTTATGATATTTTATTGATGTTTATTGTTGTATTTGATATGAATTGATATATTATTTTTAATATGAATATGATTATATTTTGTTGTTATTTGAAAATGATGATTATTATTTAAATTATATGTTTGCTATATTTTATTTTTAATGATATATATGTTGACTATGTATATTTTATTGTATATATATTTTTTGGATATATATTTGTATGTTTTATTATTAAAATTTATTTAATGTAATATAAAATTTTAATTTTATTTATATGTATGAATTTGAATATGGAATATATAATTTTGAAATTGTTATGTTTTGACTATTATGATATTTCTTTGATATATTTGATGATATAATTATTGGTATATATTTGATGGAATAATATATTTATATAAAATGTATTGTATTGATAATTTATAATTTATATAATGAATTTTTTAAATATATTATATCTTGAAATTTGATTTGATTTTGATATGAAATGCATGAACTGATGATTATTTGATGATATTATTTTTATATTAATGTGTGATATTATTGTGATTTATGATGAATGATGATAAATTTATGATGATATTGATAATTGTTTGAATGATGTCATGATATAAATATTTATATTTTATAATATTTTTTTGTTTTATGCTATATATATAAATTATTTTTATGATATTGATTTATGATTGAATTGTATTGATAATTTATTATTATATTATTATTTTATTTGTTTTTTATATATTGATTGTTGTTTATATTAATGAAATTATGATTTTGTTTTTTATGTTGTATTAATGTTAATTGATGATTTTATTTAAATATATTTATAATTATATGATACTAAATGTATAATGATTGAATATCTAATGTTTTTATGAAATTATATAATTTATTTGATTGAATATTGATTATTATAATGTATTAATTTGAATGTATAATTTTTTATATTGAATTCTTTGATTTTATGTGTTATATTATGTTATTTTTGTATTAATTTTGAAATATGTTGTTTTAAACGTCTGCATTGTTATGATCATTTAATATATTAATGTATATGAAAATGTTGATGATTAATTATTAAAATGATTTATATTGTTTTGTAATATAATTGGTATTTTGAAATGAATTGCTTATTTTTTTCGTGATAATTTTTGATATGTTTATGTGGTATATGTGTATTATTGGATATTGTTGTTTGTGATATGTTATTTGATTTATTTTATATTATTGTGATGATTATGATATATTATTTTATATTATTATATTGTTGTGAAAAAATAATGATTCTATTAATGATGAATAATATTGTGATTATATTTGAATATGATTATTATGATATGATAATATGTTTTTGAATGAATGATTTTTTTTATATTTAATGATTATAATTGAAATATTGATTCATTGATATTAATTTATATTATGATTATAATTATGTGATGATTGTGAATTTGATTTATTATTTACATGGAATATTGGTGTTATGTATAATTTATGTTATTTGATTGGCGACTGGTTATATATGTTCACTTTTGCATTTATGTAATTTTGTTTATTAAATGATTTTGAATATGATATATTTGTGAATCATAGCTATTTGATGTTGATTATTATAATTGTTATTAATGTTGAATTATTATATTGAATGTGTTTTTATTGATTTTAAATGAATGTTTATTTATGAATTTTATGTATTTTGTATTTATATGTTTTTTGTTGTTTTTAAATATATATTATATATAGATATTTTATTAATGATTGTTATTATAATATTGAATTATTATAATGTTGTAATAATGTTATATATTTTTTATATCTTTTTTTATTTATTGTATTTTTATTATTTGTATATTCTTATGTGATAATGAAATTTTAAAATTATGATTTGTCTATTTTTTTTATATGTATTATATGGAATTATTATTATTGATATTTTAAAATTTGAATGTTAAATATGATATTTGTTGAAATTTATTTATATGATTTTTTATCAAATATGATATATTGTATGATTTGATGTATTAATTAATTTATTTTGAATTTGTTAATGAAATTTTTTTATTAAATTAACTTATATATTGTTATTTATGTATTTTATAATTTTTATGATATTATGTTATTATTTATATTTATTTGTGAATATATTATTAAGTATTATTAAATTGTATTGTTTATGAGATGATTGAAGATGATTATGTGTATTTTATTTTTGTTTTTTTTATTGATTATTTATTTTGCATGATATTTTTGAATTAATTATATAAAATATTGTTTATATAATATATAATTTATTATATTTTGATGATGTTATATTGGTATATTTATAATGTGAATATGGTATGATATTATATAATTTGGTTCTTTGATGTATTTGTTTTTTTTTTTTTTTCTTTGTTATTTAATTTGGTATGTATATTAAATTTTATTTTTACTATTTATTTATTTTATATATTGATATATTATATTATTTTGTGATATGAATTTGATTATTATTCTTTTATGATTTTTGTTTTGTAAATGATATTGAATATTATATTAATGTTTGATTGACGTTTGTATTTATTGATGTGTGAGATGTGATTGTACTAAAGATTTTGAATATATATATATGTTTATGATAATTTGTTTTATTATAATATGAATTTATAATGTTTTGTTATTTGTTTATAAATATGTGATTTTATTGATTTATTAATATTTGAAATATAATATTGAATATTATAATTAATGATGATCTTGATTATGATTAATGTTATATATTATATTTATTATTTATAATATGTATATGTTATTTATTTCTTTAATGATATTGATGATGGATTGTAAATTGACATAATTTATTTATTTATTGAATTTATGATTATTTAATGAAATTTATTTATTTATAATTTACGGTATGAATTTTTATTATATGTATTGTTGTGTAATTATCTTATTATTAAGATATTTTGACTATAATGATAAATATTATATAATATGTGATTTATTTTGTTGAATATTGATTATTGAATTGATTTTATTTTGTAATTTATTAAATGATTTTTTATATATTTTTGATTAATTATAATTATGAATATATTTTTTTGGGTTTTGAATATATTTGGATTGATATTAATATATTTTGTTAATTTAATTTTATATGTATATGTATTGATTTATTATATGAATGATTTTAATTTGATATGAAATATGAATTATTATTTAAATGAAATATTAATAATATATTGAATTAATTGTTGAATTGATTAGATTTTTTGATGAATTGTATTTTTTATCATAATTTGTAAATGATTTATTATTTGTTATTATTTTATTTTATAATTTTATTATGATAATATTTATTTTTTTTATTATTGTTTTGAACATTATTTGATGTTTATGATGATTTTATTTGGTTGTGATAATTTGGATATTTTGTAATATATGTAATATGAATGTTTTATTTGTATTATGATATTTTATGTGATTTGAATTATTTATGGTGTATATTTTTGTTTTTAATGTTGATGATGAATATTGTGTGTTATTTTTGTGTGTTTGTTATGTTGTTGTATATTATGTGATATTTTATATTTTGTATTTATAATAGTATTTTTTTGTTATATTTTATAATTAATCATATAATTGATATGTATGTGTTGTTGGTATGTATTTTGTATTTTATTTGTAATTATGAAATGAATTGATCATTGATCGATGCTATTGATTTTTTCATATATTTTATATTATTCTTTATGTATTTAATTGATTTGATAAATGTATAATATTTTTAATTTTTTGATGTTATTTATAATTATTTAGAATATATTTTTTCTTGTTTATTATATATGATGTGTCTAATGTCTTTTTTGTTATTTTGATTTAATTTATATTTGGTTAATTTGATTGATTAATTATTTGTATTTGAAATATGTATTATATTTTAAAATATTTTTTATTATATGAATGATTTATTGATATGATTATTGAATATTATTGTTATCTTTGATTTTTTTTAATGAATTATTTAATAATTATAGAATTGTAATACTTTTGATATGAAATAATGATTTTTATTATGAATATTATATTTGTAATATAATATTGTATTATATTTATGTTATTGTTCATTATTTGATGGATATATTTAATTATTATTTTTATGGTGTTTTATTTTATATAGTGTTGATTTTTGATTTATTGTTATATGATTATTTTTTATTTTTTTATTTATTAATTATGAATAAATGGATATTTTTAATATATTTTATTATTATATTGTTTTATGAATTGTATTATTTGATTATGTGAATAATATATATGATATTTTTATATTTATGTGTATTTAATTTTTTGATGATATATGATTTTTATTAAATATGATGAATATATATTTAATATGTTTATTGATAATTATATTATGATTGATTTATTTATTTATTTATTATTTGTTATGATTTATGATTTTTAAATATTGATTTATATTATTATATATTATATGTTTTATGTATGATGTAAATTTGGACTTTGTTAATAATATGTATTTTTTTTCAATTTTATATTACTAATTGATTATGTTGTGAATTTTTAATGATATTGTATGGTTTTGTTAATGATTAATATATTAATTTATTATGATGTTAATTGATATTGATGTTTAAAGTGATATATATTTATGTTATATGAATTATTGAAATTATTTGTATATTGATTATTTTGTTAATATATTGTTTAATGAATTATATATTAATGTATTATATATTATGATGAAATATATATGATGTAATTTCTTTGTTTTTGAGTTATTGTATTTATGTTTTTTATATTGGATTAATTATTGAAAAATTGAAATTTTTTTTTATATTTATATACATGAAATTATTAAGTTGATTATTTGATATAATATGATTTTATTAATTTTAATATTTTTGTTATAAATGATATATATGATATATATGATGTATATGATTTTGCTTTAATTAAAAATTGCTTGAATAATGATATTTGTATTTTTCTTGTAATATAGATATTGTGATTTTATTATATGTATTTATATTTTTTTGTTTAATGTTTCATGTTGTATGAATTATGAATATTTATTATTTATTGTATTTTAAATAAATATTATTTTTTTATGTTTTTTATGTTATTAAATTTTAATATTGATTTATTTTGATTATGTATGAAGTATATGGATATACATAAATTTTATTATTGAATTTTGTGTATATTATTTTAATGATTATGTTATTTTTTAATTTTTTGATTTAATGAATTATTATATAATTATTTATCTAATATATGATTTATATGGAATATGAATATATGAATTAATATTATGATTTTATTTTGATTGGATGTTTTTATTCATATATATTGTTTATTTTTTTAATTTTGATTAATACTATTTGTAATTTAATTATGTGATTGATTTTTATTTTGTATTTATGTTATAATATAATATTTTGATATATGTATATTGATATATCAATATGAAAATATATTTTCTTATTTTATGAATGATTTTATATTTATGAATTATATAATTCATTTTGAAATTTAATAATTTTTCTATATATTAATATTGATATGAAGTATAAATGAATGTTTTTTTGTATTGAATTATTAATATATGATTGTGATTGTTTTTTTGCTATTATTTTGTATGGTTAAATTTTATATTGTTTATTTATACTTTTGATGTGTTATATTGATAAATAATTGATTTATGAATTGTTATAATTAATAAATGATAAATTGAATGATTATTTTTTGTAATGAATCATTATTAAATGATATTTTGATTATTTTGAAAAATATTATTATTGATCTTATAACTTATTATTGTATTTTTCTAATAGTCTGAATGTTTTGAATATTGTATTGAATTCATATTAATTATGATGAAATATTCTCGATATTATATTAATATATGAATTGATTATGTTATTGTGTCGGTTGTGATTGTTTTATTTTATTTTTTTATTTTTTATTATGATTGGATTTGTGTATTATATATATTAATTTATTTTATTGATATGACTGCTGTTTTTGTTTGTTTTGATTTTATAAATGTTGTCATATTTGCAATGTATTTTATATATATATTTGGTGTTTGATGTGATTTATGTGTTTTTATTGTATAATATTGTGTTAAATATGATAAAATGTTTTTTATTCAAATCTATTATGAAGTTAATTACCTAATTTTGTGAATTATTTTTATTTGTTGGTGATATTTTATATTTGATTATATATGAATATATATTTTGGTTTTAATTATTGTATTGAATAATGATTTATGAAAATAATGAATTTTATGAAATTATGAATGATTTAATTAATTGTATTTAAATGTTATAATTTGACTAGTGCGTTTTGGTTACCAGAAAGTATAGGTACACCAACGGGGAAGCTCAGTCCCAAATAGATCTATTCACAGCATTCGCGCTTACTCCGAAAAGTAATTAACGGTTCCATGTTAGTGGGGTCTTAATGCACAAAGTAAAGGGACTTAGCATTAAATATATCAGGATAGCGTACAAGTTGACACATACTCGTTTCATGGTTTATAGCAATGTATCAACCCTGAGGGTTTATGAAAATATTAAAAGATTTAAAATGTGCTGAGGCTATTGAACTCACCTTACACATGGGATATTGATTGTGGTAAAAAAGTATATCAAGTGAATTAACATGCTTCGTCACACAACATCGGGGTAATATGTCAAGTCTTAGTTTGGATTATTTTGTTTCACAACTTACAGAGGTTTAACATTTATATTTGAATTTTATTAGTTTAATGAAGTATTGTATCACGTTCGTGGCTTCTTATATCCAGAGGCCCCTATGTAGTATGTTTGGAGGGCCAGGGCACTTTTAAATCGTATTAAAACCCAGCAAACTAGTCAAAAACATACCCAAATGGAACCCTCACATGAAATTCACCGAGTATCATGATACGATTAAAAATTTTAAGTTTTTTTTAAAAGTTTAGTCGATGATAAAATTAACGTTAAATATATAACGTAATTGTTGTATAATGCGTTCGATCGTTTTGATCATATAACGATAAATTGTGTCGGGTTTTTAATAAATTCGAGTTTTATATATTAATATATATTTTTTATTATTTATATAAAAAAATATATATGTTATTTTTTTAAGTTTGTTAAAAATAGCAATATATACCACTCGATTTATAAATCTTTTACAAGTTTAGTACGTTTATTATTTAAAGTATATAATAATTTAATCCTTTAACTTTAGAATGTGGCAAAATAGGTCCTTTGAGTTATACTTTAGATTAATGAACAATTTTCAGCACATAATAGTTTATAATTTTAGAAAAGTTAAGATATATCCCTATGCTGAAAAACATTTGCAAATCAAGTCCAAAAAGCTATGCAAGCTTATTTTAGGGTTCCAAATGATATTTTCAGGTTATAGCTTATTAAAATAAGCTAAAATAAGATGTTCCTATAAACGTAACAAAAGTTTAGAAAAAGGATTCGTTAGCTAAAAAAATCAAAACGGGTCATTTTTAAGGTTTTAACCAAAAACACATAGGTTTGAGGATTCAAGGCTTTAAAAAAAGGTCATATGTGATCTTAAGAGTATTATGAACATTCTAATACAGATTATAAGCTTATTGAACAAGATTTTGAGCTTACTTGAGCTAAAATGGGTCGAAATGGGGTTTTCGGGTTCATACGCCTAGTAACGACTTCAAGCGTTCTTTTCTCTTGATTCTTGGCTTCTATTCTGATCTTAAGGACTTCTCTTGATCCTTCTTGGTCTGATTTAGAGCTCCATTTAAGTGTATGATGAAATTTGAGGTGTGATTGAAAGAGGGTGTATGTTTCGGCTTATATAGTGCTCAAATGAGCTTGGTGCCTAAGTTTTCTTGTTGTGGGGATCAAGGGATATAGAGTGGTGATTAAGGGATGCTAAGTGATAAGTATTGAGGGCTAGGAGGGTAGCAAGCAAGGTGGGGGTGTTGGAGGGGGTTCGACTACATAGGAGTGACAAGGAGGTGATCATGCAACTTGGTGGCCAAGGGAGGTGAATAAGGTGCTTGTAAGGAGCTAGGGTGGCTGCTAGGTGATCTGTCAGGGTGAGTGATTGGCGTGGGGATAGTGAGGTGCTGGCCAGGGAGGTGGATGAAAACGGCTTCTTCACAAGTGGGTGCGGGCGGCTCGCGGGAGGTGGTGTATGTTTGTGTTTGCTCTTCTTGATTTGCTTCTTTTATTTCATTATTTTTTTTTTGCTTCTTATTTTTCTTCTTCCAACTTGTTCTTTCATAATTTTTTCTCTTCCTGCCCCATACCCTTTTTGCTTAAAATGGGTAAAAATGAAAATAAAGGGGTGTCGGGTTTGGTTTTGGTTCGGCTTAGGGTTTAAGGTTTTAAAATATAGATTAGGGTTAGGATTAGTGATAGATTGAGGTTTAAGATTAGTGTTAGGATTGAGTTTTAGGGTCTAGGATTAAGGTTTTTAGTTTTTAAGGTTTAGGGTTTAGTTTTTAAGTTTAAAGTGAAATTAGGGTTTTAGGGTTTCGTTTAGGGTTTAGGGTTTTAGATTAGGGTTTTAGGATTAATTAGGGATTAGGTTTAGGATTTAGATGGCATGCATTAAGTGCTTGTACCTTGTGCTAAAGTTGGTGGTAAAGTTTTAAATGGTTAGGAGCTTAAATGACCTAATTAGGTTTTTAGGCATGATTAACTTGAACATTATGCTTTATAAAGTTGTAACTTGACTTAGGAGGGAAAAGATATTCAAATATTGTGTATTGGCACTTGTACACATGCTTTAGGGGCTTGCACATTTATTTTATATGTATACATTACATATAATTAGGGTTTTGATATAAACGTTAACGTTTAATGCTTGTTTTGAAATAACGTTATGAAAAAATACGTTTTAAATGGACGATGTAATTGGTAAATGTATTAAAATATAGATCTGTCTAATTAGGGATGTTTACATGATATAAACATAGATATAGATGTCATTGGTGGAGGTTGTTTTATAGCGTTGAGCTAGTTTACTTCGAGAATAGCAAGTTTCGTTGCATAAATGAGATAAAGCAAAAATTTCCTTGTCAACGAGGTGATAACTTATTATATATATATATATATATATATATATATATATATATATATATACATATAATATATATATATATATATTATATATATATTTACTATATAATAGATGTATATTACAGTGCATATAATTTAATAGATGGATTTTCATTTGATGTAATTACGGTTGTTATAACATTGCACTAGAGGTCATAGTAATTAATTACGTTCTTCCTTTCTAGTTGTCCACCACTATACTAATTCCCTTTTCGACAGCAAGGCTTACCACCCAAGAATCCTGCAATAATTCTTCTGGTCGACACTAATTCCCTTTTCCAACATGCTTTCTTTACTGCTTTCTTAGGTAGATTAATAAACTAATTAGACAATTAGAGACACAAACCGTTCTTTTGGTCGACACCCGTACTTACCAATCACTACACTATACACGATAGGGTACACTGCTCTTTAATGTGTAGGAATAGTCGAGGTTGTTAGGGTTTTATAAATGTAAAACCTGACGTAGTTTCTATTAAAGAAAATCGCGCATCACATTTTTTTTTGATCTAAATGATCACAATTTTATTGATATATCATGTATTAATCAAAATATAAAAAGAAGTAACGATGAAAATGAAAAAAGAAAATAACATTGGAACAAGTAATCTACACAAATTAATTAGTTTGTATTTTTTCAATAAAATGTTTGACTAGTGTTTATTTTGTGTATTTTTTTTAACAGCAGATTTTTATTAAAACACTAGTAAGAAGTTAGAAAAGATTACAAGATAACAAAATTATGGTTTTGTAACCAAGTGACCCAATTAACATTACACTTAGGATCGACCTTCGAGACCGAGGAGAACTCCAGTTATAAAGAAAATTGAACTACATCATCGAATAAATGAGAGCACGCCTGGTTGAGAATTCCCAAAGAGCATTTGATTCTGAAGCGCTAAATTAACCAAACATCACGTAACAAATACCTTTTCAATAACATATTCAATTGGCTTATGTAAACGAATATTGACAATCCAGATGAGCCACTCGTTATAGGAGTTAAAAGCCACATCTTCAGTTTATTTTGTGTATTTTATGTTTATTTAGTAGGACTCATTAGAATATGCGGTTATATAGTCTAAGTCGTGTAATTATATGTGGTTGTTTTTCGTTCTAGCTATATACGTCTATAGCCAGTTCCATATAGGCAATTTTAGTAGCCTCTTATGTAGATTGTGCTTTACATTACGTAATCACATATAACTTACATATAGGAACTTCGTTGCACCCTATGGACATACAATTATATTTGTGCATAAGCTCAATTTCTTAGCATGTGTTTATGTTATGATGTGTTTCTCAATTCTCATGCTCGTATATGTTTATATTTGTATGCTTATGTGACCCTCTGCCTCTATATGATTTGCTCATATCGCTATATATATTTTGCTTTCATGTATTTTTGCTTATATTTCTCTATTTTTTAAGCTTTTATCATATTAATCGTCTCTACCTTTGTATGTTGTTATGCATGAAAGAATATTTAAGAGCTTGGTGAGCTCTTTAGTCGATCAAACCACGCGCAAAATTCAGCCTTCTTCATGATTGCATGCACATAGAGGACGTATATGCATCAAGCATCACGGGCTTCCCTAGCTTAATTGCCATAGCACTCAAACCATCCTCAGTAAAAGCTGTAACGGGTATATCGTGCAATTTAACCCAAACAAGAACAAAATTCCCCTCTTCTTTCAACAAGTTACAATTCGATGACTTCTTTTTAAGAATAATGGGGACATTTCGAATCATCCACAGACCAATCTCCGAAACACCATCCCTTCCTGCTGATGAGGAGAATTTAAAGAAGAAAAAAAACCATTTGCATTCATCATTAATTTCATAATGCCAATTTTCTTCTACGAATTCATAACTTGGTGCTAAAGAACCCAAAACTCCTATGCATCACTTTTAAGTACACATTTCAAACATAAAGCTAAGTCAAACTAATTGCTAGGTCGTGTCTGGAAGCCGTCGTACGCTGTTGTTTGACTGTCATATACTCAACTACTTATCATCTTGTTAAGGTGAGTTCTCGTAGCCCTACTTTTCAAACTATTTTTTGTTGGGGGAAAATGATACTCAAACTTATTTCATACTGTTTTCATCTGTGCAAAACAATTTCATAGTTTTTGGACAATGTTATGTGTCTATGACTGCTATGTGAATGATATGAGGACTATATGAACAAGTTCTGCGAAACAAATCATTTGTGCATGAGTTCTATGTGAATTTCTATGCAAGGACAATTTTGCCGACCTATGTTAGCTCCAGCTGGTAGGCCTTAGGTACGGAGGACAATAAGCGCTCAGACCATTATGAATGGTTGGTATCATTAAACATGTTGTGAATCTATGTGAATGCTATAATTCTAATTGGAATGCTATGATCATTAGAACATTATGATAGCATGGGGTTACTATATGGAAATCAAAACCTATTGCATGCATTTTGTTTTCATATTGCACAATTGTCCAATACCTAAATTCTGGTACAGCAACTGGGTTTACCTCTAAACTTACGAGCTCACCAACTTTATGTTGACCTTTTTGAGTATCGTTTTCAGGTGATGAAATTGTTCGTTAAGTGCAAGATAGAATGCCTTAGAGACCTAAGCTATCCCGTAAGGGATCATTGTTGAAGGATTTCATTCAAGGCTTGTTTTCATGTTGATGTTCTTAGATTATTCTAGACTTATCTCACCAATATATTGGGAGCTGGATTATAATAAAAATTTGAACTATGTGTTGTGTTCATTGACAATTTTGACAAAAGTTTTCATTCTTGTCGTCGGAGGACGTTGTGACACTTTTGATATGCATTTTAGATTTCTCTATATTGTATCTTGTGTTATGACGATCAATCCTCTATCATGCATCGTGTTTCCGCCTTTGTCGGGGTGTGACACGATCCTTCTAACGAATCGTAACCTTGATCTAGTAATCGATCTTCAGAGACCACGATTAACATATGGCTCTTGATACCACTTGTTGGACGATTATGACAACAAATCCGAAGTTTGATCGCGAAATGCTAGATCGCAAGTTGTATCTAGCACAAGTAGCAAACACGAGAGAATACAAAGAACCGATAAGAATATGCACACGGTATACCCTCAAACACCCCTTTATTAAAGACCTAATAGAGCTTACAATTTGAGGAAGAAGAAAGAATAACTAGCATCCCTCCTCATCTCTATTTATAGAGATGGGGGTGGAAACATATCCTAAGTCGAATAGGAACTCCTTGTGGGGTGGAAACATATCATAAGTCGAATAGGAAACTCCTTGCCTTGCAAGGCAAGCTAAACAATTCCTAGTTTTAGTCTAATCCTAATCTATTTTACAATATATACTTAACCCTCTAACCTATGTTTAAATTTACTCCTTATATCCTACAAATTTCTTCAAGATCAATATAAGCTAAATAAATAAAAGGGAATTAATTAAGTCTAAACATACCTTTGACTGATTTTGGTGATTGTGTCGTAGTGCTATTTGTTGCTATTATCGTTACCTTTAGGTGCTATAAACGAACATCTACACTATATTATAAAGCATTTAAGATATTTAATTTTTAGAAAGTTTTAAAAATTAAAACTTTTAAACTTAATTTTATGAAAATATAAGGATATGCAATCTTGATCATTCATTTTATTTTAAGGAATCACATCTTAGGGTGACATGTGTCACTTATTAATTAAAAAATCATCTTTATTTTTAAATAAAAATATTTTTTTATCTATTTATTTTTTTATGATTTAATTTCACTATATTTTCTAAGATTTTGTGCTTTTTGATTCAACATCCACTTTCATATGTTCTTATGAACTTTTAGTTTTTTTTCATTTTTAGTGTCGTCAAAACTGCTGCTTTGCGCAGGTACGAGTACAAATAAAAGAAGTTTCAATTATAGCATCCTTAATGCTTACATTTTATTAAGAATATTAGTCTCAATAGGTAAACATATATGTTGAGGGACTTATTATGTATTTGTCTTATTTTTAGTTTTGCCTTGTAAGATATTTCTGAAGATAGATAATTGAAGAAAGTTTGAGGGTTGTTGCTACCATGTTTGTAAATATTTTAAGTCGGTGGTCAAGCTCTATATAAGCTGGATTGACCAGCTGTGTGTCTGACTTTTCAGACGATCTCTCTCTCACTAAAACATCTCCTCTCTCTCTCTCTCTAAAAAGTTGTAAACCCTAGTTGATTAAGATCATCTTGATCTTATTATTTATACTATTGTAATAGAACAATAATCAATTTAGATTATTGATCCACACCTGAATAGCAGTGGTGGATAGATTGGTTTTCTGATTAAGATCAGTTTTTTTGTGTTGTTATTGATACTCAAATTGAGATTTGAGTATTGTTTGTTAATAAGAATCATAATTTCTTTATGGTATCAGAGCCAGGTTGCTCTGAAATCATTTTTTAAAAGACAAAATTTAATTAGGGTTTCGTAAAATTTAAGGGGGTATTAAAAATCTTTAATCAGTTTTAGAATAAAATTGTTTTCTTGTAAGATTTGTGGTTTAATTGATTAGATCTATTGTTAATTTCAAAAAACCCTAATTTTGAAAAATTAGGGTTTCGTACATCTTAGGTTAATTACTCTCTATGGGTTATTGGTTGGTGATTGAGGTTACTTAATCATTGGATTTGGAAGTTTTGAGGTTGATTTACTCTAGTTTGAGAATTAAGGTTTTGTGGATCTTGGTGATTGGGTGTGGTTTGTTGCTGATTAATCTGCTAGCCTTCTTGACTAAGTGAATCAAGAAGATAGTTTGTTTGGTATTGCTTTCCACTGCATATCATTTAAAAGCTATGTAACACCTCTTTATCTCTTTCTATTATTAATATAATCGTGATTGTCTGCCCTTGATCTGTCACCTTGAGTGGTGTGAAAACCTGGGAACTTCTTTCTTCCTTTCTTGATTGTTTGTCTTATTTTTCTGTTTGTTTTCTTGTTTGTCATTATGTCTTTTCATAATTCTGAGCATAATTCTCCTCTTAATTCTGATCATGATGATCATATTCATGATTCTGTTACCAGAATTAGTAAGTTAGATATTAGTGATTGATGTGCTATCGTGTAGGGTCAATTATTTGATTATCAGGTTTTACATTTATATTTAGCCGACAAACCTAAAACAACACTTTAACGAGCAGTGTACCCGGTCAAGATGGAGTTCGCGGTAAGTAGGGTGTCGAACACTAAGAGTGGAATATTAATCCTATATTCTATCAGTATTTTAATTAGTCTATTTACTGGTTAAACCTATGCTATGTACGTTGTCTATTGATATGGGGGTTTTCAGCCTGAGAGACTGGCACAGGTTTGGTGGAAACAAATACCAATTCAATACACAATAAACACAAAAGAAGAAGATTAGAAGATAGAAAAGCGGTACAAGCCAAATGATAGAAAACCGTATTAGCCATATTAAATCCGGTTCAATGCTGGTTTATTTGTTTTAGTGCAATGATTTACTTATCTCGAAGCGGCATATCATTCTTAAGACTTAGGCGGGACATCATCCTAAGACCTAGACATGATTAATCTTGTCACAAATAACGCATCTACATAAAGCATCCTTTAGTTTAATTTTAATCTATCTTAGAGAATTAAATCAGTGGTGATCCTGTTAAAACCCTAGCCCAACGGGACTTTACCCACTTATTGTTTGACGGTGTTTTATATACTGGTAGTCCACTATTCCAATCTTTATCAGTTAATTAAGAGCATGATTGCTAAAATTTAAATGAGTCACCTACCGGTCTAACTAAGATCATAATCAAAAGATAAAGACAGAACGTTATTTGTGATCCTATTGGTCCAGTAATATGAAACACGATATGGAGAGCTATCCCGGTATCTAGATTACTTGGTCCATATCACTAGATCCAGTTGAATGATAAGTCGCATATTCAAACACATAAACAAGTATGAGGTGATAAACATAATTAAACAATCAACGATAAATTAAGAAATCGATTTTAAAACAAACCAAACATTAAACATTCATTAAGATGGCTAATACCCGAGGGTATTAGCCCACAACCATCGTAATTATACATGCGTAATCAAACAATGAAAATCGAACGATTAAGAGAATAAAAATTACATGATGTCTTCTATGGATTCGTGATCGATGCTTGACCTTGGTTGCTGATATTCTCTTCTAAAATTCATCTTTAATGAGTATGGTATAAAGAATATGATATTTCGCACTGAAAACTGTTTTTTGAGTCTTCTATTTATAGTTGCTGAAAAAGACTCGATACGCCGTATCTGGCTAGGCCAATACGACGTATAGGGCTGGATTCCTTGGAGTGCGCGCTACGTTCTCAATTAATCAGTGATATATTCCCAATTTACATTATTTACTGTATCTTCGAATAGTTATCTTCATGGATACAGCGTATGGTAGCAAAAGAGATACGCCATATTGGGAATTAGTCAAACGCGTTTTCTTGTGAAGTCTAGGCGCGGATACGCCGTATCTTCTTAGTTGGATACGACGTATTGGTCAGTAATCAGCAATCTTCAAATGTCTTCGTTTTAGCTATAAGTTATGCGCCATTTAGCTTGTCTTCACAAAACACTCCTGAATTACTGCATTTATCAACTTTAAAGCAATTAAGTACCAAATAATGCAATAATTATATAAAAGTGGGCAAAACAGATGGGATAAATGATATAATAAAGTGACGTTATTTGATGTCATCAAATATCCCCCCACTTGAATCCTACTTGTCCTCAAGTAGACTTTAAAAAAGTTTTTGTTTATGAAAATGTGTCCTAATCGAAGTTGAGGATTTTTTGTTTAAGCATCGTTTTGTCCTAATTACCTGTACATAACCAAGCTCCTCACGAAATATGAAAATGAAAACACCCAGATCACTCAACTAATCTAGGGTGCAATATTTAATTGGTACGCTCAATTGCTCGGTCGTGATTAGTTTTCTATCATAGGCTTGGCAAGGATACACATCTTCATTACTAAAGCTAAGGAGAAAAAAGTCAAAAGATAAATTGGGTTTTATTAAAGGCTAATGATTAATCATTCTAACAGTCTTTCACCGATAGTACCACCCAACAAGGTGGCTAAATCACACATACACGGCCGTAACGACGGAATAGACATGTGTGTTCGAACACATCTTCATTCGAGCTTAACCAAAGGTTAAGATGAAGAATGATATAGGGTAGGGACCTTCTAGTTTTCACCAAAAGTCGTAAACCAACAAGGAGGCTAAATCATGCATACATGGTCGTAACGACGGAATAGACATGCATGACTCACTCCAACCTCGTTCGAGTACAACCCAAGGTTAGTTGCTAGGAATGGGAAGTAAAATGGGTGTTAAACAAAATTTATGAAACATATAGATTAAGCCAACAAATAAGGTACGGTTGCTAGTAACTTTCCCCCGACCGTTCCATGACAAAGACTCGAACATATAAACAAATGCCTCGATCATAGAAATGACAAAGACAACCTAAGTTGGCGTTCCCATAACGGTCAACTTCCCTTTACAGAATAAGTGGTGATATCGGCAACTTTTTACAAGACTTTACATCGTTGATTTTTGTAACGTATCAACGAATAATCGATCCTTCCAAGTAATCCTTCGCCGGTATAGTCTTCTTTTGACCCCGACTATTTTTTTCTTCTTTTTTTTTGCTTTTTCTCGTTTTCCATTATTTTTTTGCAATACACATAAAATCTGGTTTTATTTCATCGTCTTCACTTATAATTCATCCGGATAATCTTTTCTGGTAACAGCTTCTTCTTCAGACATGATTCATAATGTGAAGTAGCGAAATTAAGAGTACTATTTTTCCATATTGGCATTGTCAACATTTCCCGACCATTACAGAGATATAAAAATTTCACTTTGGACATTTGAAATAACAACAATAGTTTACCACCGAAAGCACTAACTAGCAAATCTTAGATTAAAATCAGTTATTCTACATGGTGGTAGGCTAATGTGCCAAAGGTGTAACAAACATATATGTTTGGTGTAGAAACAAGAAAGGATATGGCTCAAACCGGTTTTCTCAGGGGATCTTACTCTAAAAATGAGAGTAATCAAGAGGGTTACACAGGATTTAACTAACCAGTATAGTTAGTTATTTTTACGACATGTAGGCTATTCGGTTTAATCCTAGAAATTTATCAGTTGAACATGTTCCTCCATCTAAGTCCATAGTACTCATCATTGCGGTCTCGAGTATTATACCAGGCCAAGTTCTAAAGTCTACTACATCACCGACACACTCATAATTTTGTGGAATTTTTAGGTAAACAATTGAATGGAACATGCTTAATATCACAATATGTACTCAAGAGTTATAGTGCGCTAGGTAATGTAACTAGTGATTGTTACAAAAGTCATGCTAATTTTTTTTAATTTGGCCTATTTTTAAGCACTTTGCATGTTATTTTGTAAAAAAGAAGACAAGTACGTTCTAATTCTCTACCCCCACTTAAATTATACAACGTCCTTGTTCTATTGATAAAACAATTAAATAATAAAAGAAAATAGAATTAGAATGGAAAACTCCTTGATGTTTTGCTCGTGATAATTCTCCAAGATGAGTTCTTGAGCAAAAAGTGTGTTGACTAGGGCTTCAGAATGCCCGGATAAGTTCAAAACATGTCCTTTTCAGATTATACCATATCATAGTTTCAGCAAGGTCCTGCATAAAATATTAGAAGTCAAGTACAATTTCTATCTCGCTACAATGGTACAAGAAAACAATTAAACACACAACCGTACAGGGATCAATATGCCGTATACCAAACCCTAGGATACGCCGTATGGTTCCTGTAAAAACAATTAAATTACTGAAAATTAAATATTAAGTTTTTTTAAAAACTGATAACGTCCAGACACTTCTATACGCCGTATACAGAGGGGTTCGATATGCCGTATAGAGTGTCTAGGAAGTCAGACTCGTGCAACAAACAATAAAAATGCGACAAACAATTAAAATGACCAGGTTGTCTCTCGGGAAGCACTTTTGTTACAGCCGGTCTTTAAGTTAGACCTTTTTCCAATTTAATCACATCCTTATAAACAACTTGGGGTCAAACGGGATGCCAAATGGCACATATAAATTCTTAATCCTGAAAATGAATGGCATCCCATTGTTAAGATAATTCCAAGTCATGATGTTAACATTTAACTTCTTACGGGTGGGGGAAAAACATAGCTAAAATACTAAGAAAGTAATACATATCATATCAGATAATGATAGGCAAAATAACTAAAATAACAACTTAGCAAAATACGAGATATATAAGCTAGCAAAAATAGAGAGGAAGCATAGCAGTTATAGCATTAAACACTTAAGCCCTAAATGCATCTACATGAGGGACCCTTAGGTTATAGTCTAGGCTCAACCACCTACTTCTCTATAACCTTTGGCTCTGATACCAATCTGTCACACCCCGCCAAGGCGGAAAAGCGAGGCGTAACGAGAAAGGGAATCATCACAACACATTGGCGTCTATATAGAGAAACTAAATCATGCAAATAATACAAGGTATAGACATGTAGTGTCATGAAAATACCCAAACACATCATCAAAATCCAAAAGGCGTATAAAATTGAAATGACGGAATTCACGTCAATGTTATGACATGCAACATCCAAACTTTCTAACCGCGCAAAGACAAATAACATTCGACATCAAAATCAAAACAAATAAACGAAATCTAGATAACTAAACTTCGCCAGCTGCCTACGGTCTATTTTCCCACTTTTCCTAACTTTAATCTCATCCTGCTGAATACCTGAAAATGATGCTTATACGTCAACACAATGGTTGGTGAGAAACATAGGTTTTCAGACACACATATTCAATCATTTTCAAAACAATTTAACCAATCACTGTGATTATAAAACAATACTCTTGCATGACAATTATGCTAACTAACATACAAGCTAACATGCAATTCAATCCAAATCCAATCAATCAAACAAACACCAAGCAAACGACCTCAATCGCTCTTGGATCAATCCAAATCCTTTTTCCTTCTAGCTCAGGCCAGAGATACCCGCAAGTAACCCTCCTGACTAGGCAACAATACCATACCAAATCTCTTTCCCTCTAGCTCAGGACGGAGATACCCGCAAGTAACCCTCCTGACTAGGAAACATCTCAATATCACATCACATAACCAAATATCTTTCCCTCTAGCTCAGGCCATGGATACTCTTAACTAATCCACCTGACTTAGCAACATTTCAATATCACATCACATAACATGTTGCACATAACGCATATCAGTTACATAATAGTCCATGCATTTACACTAACACACAATCACAACAATTTAAACCTCATTTCAACACTTGCATCATTTCCATCCCAAGTTTAAAACGCAGTAAAAAGTGGGACTATGT
>BQNB010074487.1:2160-24391 GCA_026074375.1 Tanacetum coccineum | reverse complement strand
TGTTTTGGATCATAGCAAACAAATGGGTGCCTGGCTAAGTTGGTTAAGGCATGCAATACTAACCAAAGGTCATAGGTTCAAACCTTCTCATTCTCATGCCAACAATTTTAAAAAAAAATCCGAAAATCCATGTCATTTGTGTGCCATGTCATCAATGAGGTGACGCCTAGTCACAAAATCATATTTACGCACTCATAGTTATCCCCATATATATGTTATATATATATATATATATATATATATATATATATGGGAACTTTCTTTTCAGAATCATTCTTAGTGCGAGAAGTGACAGAACCATCAAAAACATACAGGCATGACTTTTAAAAATAAAAAAAATACATGAAAATCAACAATAATCGTAAGAATCCACTTATGTTCTTCAGTATCATCATGAAAGCTTTCTCTTCTTTCAAAAAAAACTTACACACGGCCGCAATATTGTTGTTGCACGCCTTATAAGAACATACATGCATACCTTTAAAGAAAAAAAAAATTATTTCCAATTTTTTATCAAATTCTTTAGAACAACTATGTTTTTTAAAAACATATATACTGTTTTGAAGGCGTGCATGCATGTTTTTGGTGGTTCTATCAATTCTCGCACTAAAAATGGTTTTGAAAAGATTTTTTAGGGCATCTGTTTAGTTTTTTAGGGCATCTGTTTGGTTTTTTGGGGTTTTTACAGAGAGTAAATCGAGGCCATATTTTCCTGAAAAAACAATTTTTAGCCTGAAAAAATTAGGGCATATGTTTGGTTTTTTTTGGGCATTTGTTTGGTTTTTCTGGGTTTTCCATCGAAATTAGGTTTTCTCATGATCCCATCCCTATATATATATATATATATATATATATACTCGTTTATGGGTACATTGTTTCTTTTAGAAATATATTTTCTTAATTATTATTAAAATCCTCCCATTCATTCATTATACAACATAAAAGATTAAATATCATCACGACACATAGAAGATAACTCTGTAACGACTAAGACCACCTATGGACATAAAAATATGATATAAGACTAAGATCATCCTTTGCATTACAAGGTAAATTTAAAATAAAAACGTTTTTAGTTTAAATGTGTAGATTATTTTTGCTTCCTCACCAGTATAGTAAGTGTTATTACTTAATAATATACCGAGTTACCAATTTTTTAGTTTTATTTTGTTAAAGTCACTGACCAATTGGTGCTAAGTTTATATGGCAAATAATTTTTTCAAAGAAAGAAATAATAAGGGTGCTTGGATTATTGAATTATAATCACATAATTTAAGAGTTGTAAAGGTATACTAATCCAATGAAGAAAAGCAAAATGTATACATGTTCTTCTATATTAGGTTATTGGTGAATGAGAAGATTTTAATAATTAATTAAGAATATACGTTTCTAAGAGAAACAACGTACCTGAGTATATATATAGGTCCACAATCACCAAAACACGTAAACAATATCACGTCACACACTTAGTTAGGCACTCTCACCATCACATAATTAGTCGACATTGGTAAGGTTATAGGTCAACCACAATAGCAAGAATGAATCGTGTTATTGGAATTGGTTTACAAGTGATTAAGGGTAGATCTAAATTTTAGGTTGTTCATCCAGATCTATTTCATCATCATCATCATCATGTCTTCTCTATGAAGAAAGAAGACAATGACGTTACTAATCATCAAATCACGAAAATAAGTGAAAAATGTTAGTTAAAACTAACAAAATTCATGTCATCACCTTATTTAATTATGATATATATTACTATATTTATATGATTGTTATTGATGTTTTGATAAAATAGGGAGTTTGGGAATCATTAGGAATTATGGTGTTCCAAAACCACCACCACCACAAAGTAGGTATACATTGAGGATTTTCTAAAAAAAAATTGTATGTGTTCGTCCAAACAAAAATATAGTTCAATAGACTGTCATGTCAAATATGAAATTTGATTTTTCAAAATTTTTCTTACTAGTATTTTTCGTATGATATAATCTAACACTTATTTCACTCACTCTATGAAAATAAGAAATTGAGATATCTTTTGCACTAATCCATATACACCTATAAGAGCAAGCATTGCGGGGCCATTATAGTCACGTTGTATGGGTACCTTGTTGCCTATAACGATGTCATGGATTTACCATATTCACGCATTATGGGCACAACGCCATCCGTATGACGAGCATTTTGAGGGTTTTTTTTGTAAGTGAGCGAGAATTTTTGGTGGTTTGTTATAGAAACATTATTGGGAGGGTGTTTTTTTGGGTTGTGTGTTATATAAGGTTATAAGGCAAAAGCTCACGAGATAACTTTGCTCATGCCTTGTTTCAACAAGGAAACACGTAGTTGAGGGTTCTTCTAAAAGAACACATTTTCTACAGGCAGATAAGGATGTACTTTTACTTTAACCCTAATGTGTTGTCCAAGGAATTATTAAATAGTTTAATGATCGAGGAATGATTAGGTAATGATAACCATCGTTTAAGTGTCATTCACTGTCCTTGTTTTTGCTGCAAGAACGCATCGTCGATGTTAGATGTCATTTTCCTCTTTTTTGTACTCTTCACATGGACAAATTTCATTACTAAGCTTGGTATACACATAACCATTTGTAAGAGCCACACACTGTCATGTGGTTTGTAACTTGGGTTGAGGCTTTCATTCCTAGTCAAATTTGATCAAATACTTCCATCATGGTCATCTTGAGGTTCCAAGTCTTGTTTAGTCTTTGAGACTACAAGACTTCTTGAGCCTCAATTGATCATTTGTGACACTAAGTTCTTAAGCCTTACTTTAGGGTTTAGGGTTATGGGTGACTTTTTCGGTATGAACTTGAATTTCCACTTATTATTAATTTGATATTGTTACTCAGGTTTTAAGGATTTGATCAATAACGAAATCTCTCCACCGATATACTCTCTCGACGACAAAACACCATCCCCAAAGGCACACAATGTTGTTAACAGAATTAAATCACTACCAAGTAACAATGGGGAAAATAAATCACCACCACCAAAAGTGAACGGTGGCGATGGAGGTAATATTAAAATAAAACTAGTCAATTTTGACAAAAATTAAGTAAGAAATGCGGTTAATTATCTTTTTTTCTTTTTAATAATGAACAGCAAAAACTTGGTTTTGATTTTTTTGGCAGAGTGATTTACCCTAATTGTTATTTAGTTGGGAATGGACACATCGTTAAGAAGAATGGTAAATGTGTTAAACTCAGTAGCGACAACCGTGGGAACGGGTTTCATGGTGATAACATTAAGGATGGTAAATGTATTTAATAAGACTATTTAACTAATTATTAACTAGCACATGAATGAAATTGTTGCAAATAATATGTGTTTGTAACTAGGGAACTCCAAATCTTTTCCGGTGATCGTTGGTGATGAGAACAACTTCTTAAAAAGGCATATTAGCTTTTTGTATGATATATCATTCCCTGAGTGGATTAACATAAAAAATTATATGTAAAAGTTTTTATAAGTTATTTTCCTTATTGAAATTTTATTCGTTTGTATATTTGATTATCATACATAAAATTTGTTTTTGCAGTCGCCAAAGCAATATTCTCGTCGGGACAGTTTTGAGGTTTTGGTTGACTATTAGGGTACAAAATTATCCATGAGCTAAGATCTTAATCAATAAAGATGACAAAATAGTGGGAGAATTCCCGATGAACAGAATCAAAGCTTCTCAGATTGTGAAACCTAAGATAAGCAAGAAGAACATTTTAGAGATACACGAGTGGAATGGAGTCCCTGAGAGATCGATGATCCAAAAGATATATCAAGTCCTGGTCCTACGTAAAGGAGTTTATGAAGGCAATTTCTGTAGGAAATATATGTACAAGACTCAACTACCCATGGATAAGAACTTTGAGAAAGCAAAGATAAGTGCAGTGAGGTCGAAAAATGATGGAGATGTCATAGTTACTATAACTGGATTTGAGAGGAAGGATGTTATATTCAAGGTTGTAGATGAAGGTGATGGTGATGCTCAAGGACAATCTCATGGTGAACATGGCAAAGGTGGTGGTAAAGATAAATGTGATGGTGAAGGAGTCGCGTGAGGATTTCAAGATTCCATGGTAGTATATGTTTTTTTATTTTTTATTTCCAATGCTATTATGCATGCTTCAGAAATGTTGGTTATTTCTCATACGTAAGTTGAAATCTTAAATATGTATTTTTCTACTTTCGAATAATTTCTCAAATCTCAACAAGTATAATACCTTGTTTTAGAGAATTATGTAGTTTGCATGCATTTTATTGATCTCCTTTCTTGTTGATATGTAAATTGAAATCTTAAATAAGTATTATACTAAGTTGCATATTCCTAGGTTGGATCTTAGTAAATCATAAAATCGGTCCCTCTACTCAATGAGACAATGATAAGAGTGATACCGTCTATATCTTACTTTCTTCATACGTTGCTTTAATAAAATTGAGTATTGTTGTAGTTGTTGTGATATTAGTAGATCTAATTAGATCTGATTATATTATGGAAACTGTCATTATCAAAACTGATTCATGAAACCGTCACAATACATAATATTAATTAACGTTCTAATAATGTACTAAGAAAAGAAGTTTTGGTTGACTTCATAATCTTATATAATATAAGATTCAGTTTTTGCATTCAATTGGTTGTATTAATGATCCCGCAACCAAGTTCTCTATTCCTAAACTGCATTTTGTAGATGGGACTTCTATTGCTAAAATGTATGATCCATCATTCAGTTACAAGAGCCAAGAATGCAATCCGTCATATATTATATAAGATATTAAAACCTACGTCTCTATAACTCCCTCAAAATCAATACATCCTACAGTTTTATAGATGCAAAGCATCTTCAGTTACAACATCATCCACTGGATCCATATGAATATGAAGACTAATCAATAAATCCCCATAAATAAAGCTCCTACCACCACCCAGCCACACCGTATTCGTTGGCCTAAATCTTCAACACCGACAGCCAAACATTACAGACCTGCTGTAAGACATCACTATTCTCTAATTTATTTATACTTTTTAGTCTAAATTGAGGAGTATAATGATGTAAAGATTGTTAATTTAATCAAAGGGTTGTTATGAGGTGTTTGGATTAGGTTATTTCTATAGTTTTTGTGATTTTTTTAACGAAAAATAGCTTAATTCTAGGGCTTATTTTAGTTCATAGGCTTATTTTATTATTGAAATATATAGGAGAAGAAGAAGAAAGGGAATGCGGCTAGATATGTAACTTTTAGTGTAAATTGAGGAGTATAATGATGTAAAGATTGTTAATTTAATCAAAGGGTTGTTATGGGGTGTTTGGGTTAGGTTATTTCTATGGTTTTGGTGATTTTTTTAACTAAAATTAGCTTAATTCTTAGGCTTATTTTAGTTCGTAGGCTTATTTTATTATTGAAATATATAAGAGAAGAAGAAGGAAGGGAATGCGGCTAGATATGTAACAAGGTCACAAGTTGTTAATTTTATTGATGCGTTACAAGATTTAGACGACTGTGTCACCATGGCCCATCTTTTTTATGCACTACCTGCTATCGAGAGGGAAAGCATTCAACCAGAGCGAATCCATAACTGTTGAGGGTATTTGTTGTCACAGTTTTAAAGGTTCTAATCTGTGTTTACGTATCTACAGTACCGTAAGTCAGCAACTTCAGAAAGATCCAAAATTGTCAAGGATTTAAACAACCCATTGACACATATGGACTATGTCAATAGTAGGATAGAAATGGTGGGGCTGATTCTCTTTGGACCTGAAAAAGCTAGATCAACGCTTCGTTCTGTTAGAGCTCCCGAGCGTATAGTGGATGACTTGAAGTGTTTCAAGTCTATGGTACATTTTCATATACTTTTCTACTTTGTGTAGTATAAGTGTTCATTTTGCTAACTGATTGTGTTTTCATTGAAGTTGGAGTCTTTTGAGAAACATTGTTGTGTGCTACCTGAACTTGGCTTGAGGCACATGCGGGCATTCACAAACATATGCAATTATGTGGCTGAGAAGGCAGCAATAAAAGAAGCACTTATTGTTTCCTGTGCCATGACAAAAACCAAGAAATATGGTAATCCACTTTACAACTTGACAGTTAGATATGAGTTTAGTTAAAATATTAATTGCTGATCATTAGTTTTATTCTTTGAAAATCACAGGCATTGATGTTAGAAATCCATCAGTTGAAGCTACCCCTGCGCCACTTCTGAGATCACAGGATAACTACTGTGCACGTATCTTTGTAAATGGCACATCGAGAAAGAAACTTGAGAGCTATGCCAGACCATATCGTGTTTTGCTGGCGGTGTCACAAGAGGTCCATCAAATGTTGCATTACATGGCTGAGAAGGTTCAAATTTATTTTCACAGGAAAGTAATAGGCATTTTTGTTCCACTCTTATTCTTTAGTTAGTATTAGGTGGCAACATAGGCACGTTGACTAACGAGTCAAAATTTCTATGCATTCATAATTCTGAAATCACCAATGTTATATGAATAACATAATTGAGAGGTGTGTATGCCATTACATGTCAACATATGCCCGTTTCCCCATTCTGCTAAATTTTATTTATTTTGCAAGGATGCTTCACGGGGGGGTTATGCAAATGTGGAAATGATAATGGAGATCACTTCTCAAAATGGAACAATGGAGTTCATTTATGTCACCATATGAGCAAGATTTTGTTGAGGTGAAGTATCTAGGCGGTTATAATGGTTTCTGGAACTGTCACCTTCTTGAAGGTATCCTATTTTCATTTATATTTTAATTTCAAGTGCTCTTGCATAAATAGGCAACTTTAACACAGACAATTTTATGTTTGTGGCCTCTTTTGTGGAATTTGTACAAAGACAAATATGATGGTTTCGGTCATAGTGCCTGTAGCACCATCTCGTATTTATGGTCAATATTTTAACCAGCCTTACTTATATTTCTAATTTTTATGGAAATTACTTTTTTATTTTTAGCCGACTATCGAAAATCGTCGTTATAGCTAGTTACCGATCGCAGCCTTGAATATTATCCATTTTAAAAACGTTGAGATTCAATATTCCATTTTTAAAGCTTTGAGAGCTATTTATTCTTCATTTTAATACTTTTTGTTGCTGACTTTTATCCGCGGTTGGCCAGAAACCGCTCCAAATAGTGTTTTTACAATTTAAATATTCAATTACGTATTTTAAAAACAAATATTATGGTATCAATGTTGTAGAAAAAATAAAAGGATAAAAATATAATTTTATAAACATAACAGATAAACCAAACACCCTCTTTAATTGTTTTAGGCTCCATCAAAACTAGATACCAAAACACCCCCGTATTGTATTTTTAACTCATACTACATCTAGAAACCAAACACTCCTTATTTTCTTTAATTATACACTTACCTTTTTATTTAATTATACATCAAGTTTTTATACAAAAAAAGGTTCTTATGCCTTATATGGGTTGACTAGCACACACTAAACACAGACAAAAAAAAACCCATCTCTTTACCTCCCTCTCCTCCCATACACGACTCATCACAAAATCAAGGGGTTTCAATCAACTTTGGATCCTAAGATTCTAATTCAAGTATTCAAGAGTGATTATCAAGGTCATCTAAGGTGTTCCTAAAGATCAATACAGTTCAATTTTCAAGAATTTAAATCAAAGAATTAAAGTTAGGGTTTATTGTTTTGATCTTTCATCTAAAGTGATTGAAATGTAAGTATTTTTCTAAACCTTTTTTGTTTTGACCATATTGTATATATGCATGCTGCTTGAATTATAGTTAGGAATCCATGGAATTGATGAGTTTGTGATGCCTTAGAAGGTTCGAGAATGATTTCATAGTTTTTAGTATAGAGTTTATAGGTTAGTCTAAGCATATTGAAAGGTTTGTGGGGCAAATAATGATGTATTGAAAAGGTTTTTATAACCCTTAATTAGGCCGAAAGTTTTGGACCTAAAATCAGCGGGTTTAGTGTGTTGAGAACCAAGATTTATTAGTGTCTAGAATGGTAGAGGTCGTATCCAATGATCGTTTGGTATAAATTAGAGCTCTAACTCTAAAAACGAAAAAGTTTATGCCGATTCTAGTTAGGAAATGGTTTCGGCAAATTTTCAGAAAATGACAGTTTTTATATCCGAATTTGGGTCAACTTTGCGACGTATAATAATGGTCATTGCCAAAAAGATTTTCCTAGTTTTTCAGACCCTAAAGTTTATCTACTCGAGTCTACTTTTCAAACGAACAGCCTCGTTGATTTTAAATTATAAGTTATCAAAACCTTTGTACAAGATTAAGTTGTTAAAACTTGTATGGCTGTCCAGAATTCGATTGTAAAGATGCTGTGGCAGCGGGTCCAAAACTTAATATTTTTGGACTAAATTTAAACTGAAGATTTTACTAATATGTGGAGCTACTGTTTTGTTTCAGATTTTTATAAAAATTTTTTAAGGGCATACCCGCTGTTTGCCAAACTTTTGATAACATTCAGCAGGCCCTGTTTCGAGCTAGTTTCTGATAAGCTAGAGTTAACGAAAGGTAAAATTTCTTAGAACCTTTGGGCAAGTGTGATAAGTAAGTTAAGATGTATATGAGACCTGGAGAATAGAGTATAAGCAAGTGTCGAGGTCTATGGTAAGTCGTTAATTCGGTACCTAGGTTTGCTAGTGAATATACGAAAGTTCAGAAAATAAGTAACCAATGGAAATAATAAGTGAAGTATGGATTACATGATTCTAATGAACAAACAATAAAATGCATTAAATAAAAATAGTTGCAATAATTTATGTAATTCGAATTAATAATTATATTATTAATATTAATAGGTCCCGTGGGTTGATTTCCGGCGAGTTTACCTTTTTTTGATTCTTCGATTGGGAGTTGCTTCTATTCATGGTGATTCATAGCCCCACCTTTCTCTTTTAAATGGTTTTCATAAACTATTTTCGGAGTGAGACTAACAATCTCCATTTTACCAAGTAAATTTATTGATTCTACTACTTAAGCGTTACACGTGACTATCTTTACAAAAGTTTATACTTTCTTTACTGACATGACTTCTAAACATGTGTGATACACAGTTGTGTCATATGATCTGATTTAAAGCTTGGATTTGTTTACTACATCATTGAATCAGTATAGTCCTATTTATGAAACCGTGATTTTTGAACTCATTACTTGATTTACTTTGGACGCACGTGCTTTTCAAATTGTATGCTATCCAGAATATTGCCTAAATATTATTGCCTAAGTCTTTATCTGCTACTTAAGTCCCCTGTTTATCATGAACCTTAGTTGCTTTGATTGTAGTAGCGCAGGACTGTTGTGGATAGATCTATCGGACTGCCAATCCCCGTCTACTTTTCCGACTTTATGTTTTTAGATAACCATGTGATCTGCATTAACATTTTGATGTATCCTTGGGTTATAGCAGTATAAACCTTACTTTGATTGGGGCAAAAATCTTGTTAAGGTGTCGGTGTCATGAGCTTAGTGCAATAATATATACTTAGACTTGTGAATTGTTTCCTCTTGTCATAACATTACTTGTTTTGGACTTCAAATATATACTTAGTCCATCATTTAACTTAAGTCTTGTGTCCACATTTAAATAACTTCCTGATATATGGAGCACTACTTGGATTTTGAAACAATAAAAAAAAATAACTTTGAATGTTAAACGCTACTTATCCTCTGAAATATTACTTAAATTATTTCCGAACACTGCTTTTACTTAAACCATAATGAATTACCAACCACTATTTTTGACGTTTTTGCATGTATTTTCTCAGGTTATTACTTGGCTAGCATGAGCATTGGAGCAAGAAAGTCGAGTGAAATATCCAAAGCTTTAAGGACTCGTTTTTCTTCACATTCGATAATTGTTATGTCCTATAAATATACAAATTATTCATGTTTGAAATCTATAATCTACTTAAAATATACATTGAATCATGTTTGAACTTTCTTTTTTACTTGGTGAAAGCAAATTATTAAGGACCTAAAGTTTACTCTGATTTATTTAAATCGAATGTGACATTTATCAAAACGTCCCTTTTGAGGTCGTTTACTGTAAACTTGTACTTTATACTATGAAGTGGCACCCAAAGTGTAGTGCCGCTGCGTTTGTGATTTAATGGAGGTGTCACAGTGCCCCTGTCTTTGTCTGTATTTTATTATGTCATTGTAGTTGCTTATTAATTTGGCAATTTATTCATAACTATGTTTCTTTAGGTTGACCTATGAGTGGCAGTATATATTCTCTCCACACGCACACAAAGAAAGGCTTTTTATATCTGTCAATATATTACCAGTAAGTGGTCTTGAACAATATCTCTGCATGATTTTCGGTTTGGTTCTCTGTCGCCCAAGTCCTTAAATTTACTAAATCAACTTCTGCTCAAGCTAGTTGACGTCAAAAAGTAACACACAATGGTTGGCTCCACATGCCACTTCAGCAAGTCATGCCTCAAGAATAAAGATGGTGTACAAGATTATGCTCACCTTTTTCTTACGAGGTTTGTTTACTCACATTTACATACCTTTGTTATGAGTTTTGTATTGTTGCTATGAGTGCATTTCTATTGTTATTCTTTTCACAACTCGGTACTTACTCGAACTACTATTTATTGTGCAGACTCTTGGTTTTGACAATTTCAAACTGTATGAGTCGATTAATTTGAAATATCCACCTATCCTTGACCATCGATTAAAAGCTTTAGCAGCAGGTATGGAAATATACATTTAGATGACTATATGCAATAAAATGGGTCGCTGGAGATAGTGTTTGGATTTGCTAATGTTGTTATTATATAACTTACATATGTCGCCTCTTCTATGATAATTATGTTCACGTATAGCCAAATTTTAGCAAATTTTTACATAGTCGGCATGGGATTTTATTACATTCATTAATGACACACTTTAGTATGATTTATTGCTAATTTCAGGTCCTTTAAGTGATTAAGCAAAAGACAACTTAACTTCCCTAAGATTTCTTTTATTGCACATTCTATGGGAGGTTTAGTGGAAAGATTTCTTTGATTGTACGTCAGTTGAAAGCTGTAAGAAAGAAAAGGCTAACATAGGTGGTTTGTTGCTAATGAACTGTGTAACCTTCACTGCTCCTCATCTTCGTTCAATGGGTTTATAAGCATGTACTTTTGGTTCTGTTATTCCCTTTCGTAATGTGATCTACAAGTAGCAGAGGTCAGAACTCCGACCCATTCCTGTATCTTACAAGAGTAAGTGGTTCCAGAGTAGCAATCATTTCTAAAGAGTGCAAAATGTGTGGGTCAAAGAGATTGTAAAATTATCAAATGGGTTAAAACGGGTAGTTTTTGGGTACATGCAGGCGAAAGCTGATGGTCATATTCTTTATACGGTCTTATTTGGAATCATTTTCCACAAACGGGTCAATCTGGGTTCTTCTTTTCTTTTTTTATTTATCACGAAAGTAGTGAACAAAAAAAGTTGCTAAAATGGAAATGGGTCATATGGGTTTGATGGGTCGCAAGCTGACCAAAATTAAAAGTATGTATAAGAGATGCTAAATCATTTTATAAGAAGATCTATTGTTATATTGTTTTTGCGATCATAATTTAATACATTGAATACTAATTCAATGTCGGGTTCCTATGCAGCAGATATACGACTATTTGGGCTAAGGAAGAAGATTGAGAGATAGTGAAAGAAGGGCTTGAGTCATCTGAAAGTACTTAGTTGCTTAAGATGTTTCTTTTTATGTCAGGCAATTATTATGTATTATTGTTGTAATATTGATTAAATGCATGATTATGATCTTGAGAAGTTGTGGAAATTTGGTAGCAGTTGTTGTCTTTTTAATCCTGATATTATCTTATGAAGAGTTTTTTATCACAAAATTTAATAATGAATTTTATTGCCAATTAAAAAAGTGTAACAATCAAATTTTCTCACAGACCTCATAGTTAGCCGGATAAGGAAATTCGGGGGGATCGTCGGGATAGATACAGATCGGGAAAATACGGGGAGGGTACGGGGACGGGGGGGGTGGTAGGAACATACGACACGAGGGATCGGGTCTGAACGTACACTGGAGGCGCCCAATACAACTTCACCGGGTGTTCGTCAAGAAGCCTCGTTATAGTAATAAGTAAGTGTGTAAATTTAATATTTTAAACTTTCATTTTGAGGTCATAAATGCTTTCTAATGAGTAGTGCTAAACTCCATATATTCGCTAACATAACCAATAAAAAGGGTTAATAGACAAAGAAGTTACTATACTTTCCCAAAAAGTTTGCCTAAGTTACTCAACTTTCATTTTGTTTACTTAGGTTACTGAACTTTTGATAAACATACACCCCTATAATTTCAATGTTAATCGAGCAACCTGGACGTATATTTTTAGGTAAGTTAAGTAACATAAATGTCATGTTTTTACAAGTTCAATGATGTTTACATATATTTTTGCAAAGTTGAGTAACCCATGTTTCATAAGTTTAGTAACCTAAGTGAACAAAATGAAAGTTTAGTAACTTAGGCGAACTTTTTGGGAAAGTATAGTAACTTCTTTGTATATAACCCCCAATAAAAATAGTGTATTGTATTTATTAGGCTTAGCAAAATCAACCGAGCGGACGAACCGATCCAAGCCGAACCGAACCGTCCTAATTCGGTTCAGTTTTGGTTTTATATAATTACGATTTTCGGTTTCGGTTTTTCTAGAGTTGTTTCAGTTCAAGGTCGGTTCGGGTTAGAACAATGCAAAATACACATGAACTTTTTAAATCGGTTTTGCTCTCATAACCTCGGTTCGTTTTCGGTTTTGCTCTCTTAAATTCGATTCTGTTAACGGTTCTCGTTTTCGGCAATTTCGGTATTCGGTTCAGGTTGAATTTATTCGGTTCGGTTTTTGAGATACTTTAGCACATTGTTATTGATTTAAAAAGGAAGAATTGCATCTGTACTCACTAAAACTTAAATATTTGCATATATACTTAAAACACAATTTCAATAGGCGTAATGTAAAAATGCAAAAATATGCAAGTTAAACATAAATTGGTAATTTAATTATAACAACAAAGTTAAAAACCAGGTTGTTAGCGCAACCAAGGAAATAAAATAATAAGAATAAGGAAACTTTCCGTTAAATTTGAAACACTTTTCTACGGTGATAAAAGAGTTATAGACCCATGGGACGTTGTAATTTGAAAATATCGTTAAATATTGATATTGATACATTTTAAAATTCCAATTGTTTTTACTATATATTCTTAACTTGAGATAACTAGCCGTTATCCGCGCAATGCGATGCGGCGTACCCATGTGATTATATTTTTCAGTGATAACAACGTTTTTTTTTATGAATTGCTTTTATAGAAGGAAAAAAATGTCCAACAAAGATTATTGATTGGAAATTAGCTTATTTTTCTTATAAATTTAGTAACATTATAAAAAACTTTTATGGCAGGGTATCCGCGCATTACAGCGGCGGGGCGCACCTTTGTAATCAACTTTTTTTGTTAAATACGATTATATTTTCACAGGATGCTAACTTTACCAAATGTCGATAACTCGTGGAAACAACTTTAACCGCAACAATATTCATCTGTAATGTCATTTCTATTGAGCACCATGGCTTGTAGTAGACACGAATTGCATTCGATTATCTCAGAATACTGACATAACCAGCTTTCAAAGTTATATATAGGGAAGTTTAGCAAGGACATAAACGATATATAAAACAGATGAGGGTGGTAATATTGTTGTATATCTTAAATGAAGTTGAAACAATAAAGGTTGTTTTTTAAAATACAATAAGAATGGGACATGATGATATGCATGTTAAGCAAGGATTTGTACATGTGAATCATACAATGTTATAAACTAATTAAGTCAAGATGCATTGATTAAAAGTTTAGTCAAATTTTCGTTTGAAAAAAAATAAATATGTGACTTGATTACTAAAAAAATGTTCTAAATGCAAAGACATTTATGCAACGTAAGATAAATTAATGTGAATTGTATTCATGCCTCATCAATTTAGTCAATGCCCCTTTCCCCCTATTTTTTTTTTTTTTTTACATCAAAACATTTATGCCCAAGATATATATGGTTGGCCCCGGTTAAGACCTTTACAAATTTATCAACATTAACAAAAATAAAACACGCAGATTTTTAATAACTTCCAACTTTATAACGCGGTTATAGTGATATGCTTAGCAATGGATCGGATTTTTTTTTTGTTATTGCCAATTGACATTTTTTTTTGTCACAAAACAACACACAGCCGAGACACACTCAAACCGCCTAAACCACCAACCAAGTCTGTTTCTGGCGATGGTATTAGTCTCGACGTTCGTGGCGGCCTTTTCAGACGTTTTATGCTTGTGTGTGTGTTTGTGTTGCGCTAGGGAGAGAGAGAAGACATATGGCATATGGATGGAGGAGTGTGTGTTTATTTTAGTTTGTATGTGTTTGTGTGGGTATGACCATTGAGCTTTTTATAGCAAGTATGTTTGGTCGGTTACAAGTATGGCTTAAATGGGCTGTTGTAAGGCTGTTACAAATATGAATGTAAATGCATTTAAACTTTTAAATGTAACTTTTAATTATTCTTAAAGACATTTGAATGGCATAATTTTCACTCTTAGCCAATAACTTTAGTAATCTTTTTTACTTAAAATTTTAAGTACTTTTAATTTTAAAAATTGGCTAAATGCTTTATAAAGTAGTAGAGATAGAGATATGTTTTCCACCAAAGATTCAATTTTCCTATAGTTGTTTCCGTCACAAGGTAATTTTGATTCATACTATCTTTTGCTAATAATGTGGAGCATTATAATAAAGTCATCATTAATAAATTAATTGTCTTGATCGTTATGATGAAAAAAATAAATATTAAAATCGATATCCAACATCACATGGAAAATTTGCTATTAAAGAAAGAGTTTCTAATCATGCATTTCTATAAAATAAAAAAAGCAATACACCTAATATTAGGAAAAAACTAAAGCAATAAATTAATCTGTCCTTTTAGCTTCCTCATATGTTATATGAAAGTCAATACCAAATACAAATTCATATTTTTAAATTTTAACTTTTATTGAAAACTTTAAATATCAAAGTTGAAAAAAAATAAGAAATAAAGTGTGAGATTGAATTGTTAAAGACACAAGTGGAATAGTTTCGTTTGTTGACTAATGACTTAAAAACTTTTTATTAACGATAGAATGTTTAAACCAATGGAAAGATTCCTAGTTCCTTATTATTGTCCACAACATTTTGAGATAAAAAGCCACTTTTTTTTTTCGTTTTTACACTTATGAAAATGATGCCCATGTTGGCCAATTTTAATGCTCTTTCCATCTCCTTTAAGTTTGATGTTTCCTAGTGGATGTTCACCATTGCTTATCTTCTTTGCTTAATTGTGTTCTTTAAGCCCAAAATCAGTTTTGGTATCAAAACAGTTTTTGCTTTTCTTCTTAAAAATAAGCTAGAAAAGTTGTTTTTCAAATTACTTATTTGATATATTCAACTAAAAAAAAGTTCTTTATACTCTCACATTCGACCGAAATTTTGATAAATGCATATAATTAAATATTTTTATTAAATTACTGATTTTTTTGAGTATGATTACATCTTTTACAAAATAAGTAACGTTGTTTTAAAAAGTAAGATCAACTAGCGGGTTTATTTTTTGTGGGTTGTTAATAGAAAACACTTGATTTAGGCATGATTTTAAGCCCATTAAACAGCCCAATATGTTTCCATGTAGCTTTTGAAAAAGAAAAAAAAATTGTTATTGCAGCTTCTTAAAATTAGCAAGCATCAGCCGTCTATTGTCACCACGCCAAACGCTTCCAGTTTAGGACTTTAACAGCACATTTAGACGTAACGCCACGAGCTTTCAAACGAGAGTATAGCTAACAATGCAAAGAGAACATTATTAGTAGAATTTTAGAATAGTGCAATATATGTCAATACACACACACACACAAACAAACCTGAGTAGAAGAAACAAAAACTCATAGGTAATATTACCTCCCAACAATGTTAATTCTTACAAACTTTGATGAACTATCGGGTCTGGTTCGGTTTTTAGTTTCGGTCCAGTTCTCTGGTTCTTTTGCTCATCCCTAGTGAAAACCAAGTTCACATTTCACCTATTGCTGAACTAACTAAGTAATAACTAGAAACGCAATGCATCGAGGCCGGGTGCATTTTGAAAAATTCAATGTTTTTTCACAAAAGTTATTACTAGGAAGCAAAATTTTATCGTGGTCAGGTGAGACCTCCTAATTACGTCCCTGGTTTTCATGTTCATAAAAAACTGACTTAATTGTAGTTGCAGTTTTAGTTTCTGCCATCTTCTTTTTTCCCATAACAATAGAAGTAGTTTTAGTTAATACAAACATGGACTTAAAGTCTCACAGATGAGGCTACTTGTGAGTTGTGACTAAGGCTCGGCTGAATTGGTTATTCGCAATCGCTTTACACTTCATGCATCATATTGTTATACAGTTTATAATACCCGAGAGGCCGAGATGCAGCATATCACACAACGCGGGAAATGGCCACCCACGGTGTTAGTGGCTTTGTTATTATTAAAGGGACTTAAAAACACCTACCAAATACAAGTGAAGCATGAAATTGCAATATACTATATACCAAACATTAAAGTAGATGTAAAAAACATACCACTATGCACGCGCAACCCTCGCCATTTTGCTATGAACACTGCCACGTTTACATACACCCAATCTTTTACGCTATCATGAAAGTGAAAAAATTCACGTCTCCCTTGACGGTTAAGAAGTAAAACGCTACATACTATCTAAAATCTAGTAACAAAACTCATGGCCCCTCCAACATAAAACCATCTTTGTAGTTCATCAGTGCTATACCCATCTCTTCCACTCTTAACATCATGTTGTACTCCTTTATCTTCGGGACATTTTTTTGTTGTAGGAAGTCCACATAGTCTTGCATTTCCGGTGAACCTTGTAGGTTCAAAGGACTGGTGTTGAGTGCTCGTTGGAACTCTTCCGGACAAGTTATTAAATGACACGTCAAGATCATTTAATGAATGCATGTAAGACATGCTTGATGGCATCTCTCTTGAAAACATGTTTCTAGATAAGTTCAAAGTTAATAGTTCTGTCATATGACCAATGTTTTGTGGAATCCCTCCGACTAGGGAGTTGTTTGACAAGTCTAGTACTAACAATCTATGCAGATTGATAATTTCATTTGGGATTTGTCCTGTCACATTGTTGCTTGACAAATCAATCTCCTTTAGCAATCCTAAAATGCTACTAAACTCATTTACCTTTCCTTCCCATTCAATCAACAGATGGTCAATATAGCTATTGTCAATAAAGTGAAAATAATGACGTTTATTCTGTTCCAAGAAGGTTCATTTTTGAACCATGGAAGTAAGATTATTCACACATGGTGGGATTGTTCCATGGAGATTGTTAAATGACAAGTCTAAGATTTGAAGACTTTCCAATTGACATATCTGTGAAGGGATGGTTCCGAAAAGGTTGTTTGATTTTAGGCTAAGGGCATACAACCTTGACATGTTTTTTCCTATCCAAACAAGAATATTACCATATAAAATGTTAGCACCCAAGTCGAGAAGGCTTAACTTCATGCAATTCTTCAAATTCAATGCCAATTCTTCAAATCATTTTGCGATGGTGGCCGTTGTTCTGATAAGCTCTTTGGTAGTGCAGTCAAAACGAGACATGATATTATTTACTAACATTTTATCCTTTAACTCATTCAGTCAATTTACTCCTTACATGATCAACTAGACATTCAAAACGAAAAATGAAATGTTAGAAACAACAGCAGCAGCTGTTGAAGAATAAGTCATCACGGAATAAGTCAAGTCAATAATTCAAAGTTGAGTGCTAGAATCATGGGAATATTTTTTTATTGTTTCTTTTTAGGAGTTTTCTGTTTTATGTAATGCCTATAAAAGGCCTAGCTACTGGTTCAATAAAGTATGCAGTTTAATCATTCCAATTTGTTCTTTCTTGCTCTGTTAATTTCTACATTGTGGTATCAAGAGCTAGGTTGTAACCTAAACTTCTGTTACTCTCTTAATGTCCTATCATACCAAAAATACCCAGAATGAAAAGTTTTGAATCTCATCAGAAACTGACCCTGTGAATTGTTACTTGAACATCCAAAATTTCTAAACGTATTAGCTGATAAGTGGATAAGTGTTCAAAAAGACGAAATATTCCCATCAAATGTGTTGTCAGAGATCAAAAGAATCTCAAGCTTTTTACCAAATAATGGGAACAACCAACTATACATGGGTGAGTTGAGATTGTTTTTTTCGAGAAAAGGTATTTAATAGATGAAGAAGAGTTGACAGATGAAGAATATGGATGCATGACGCGTGAGAGGTCACATCCATCTAAGCTTAAATGAAATAGGTTTTGGAGACCTATAATTACATTTACCCAGTTATTGGCTTTGGCCAGAGAAATTCCATCCATATAAAGGAGTTCTAAATAAGAAAGAGAAGACAACCAATCTAAGTTTTCAACTGTACAACTTCCTAGGGAACCTAGACGAAGGTCTACCAAATTGGTGAGGTTTCCAAATTCCGTAGGAATGGTACCATAGAAAGAGTTGTCTGAAAGGTCAAGATGATATAAATTGGACAAGGAACCAATGCACTCAGGAATGACTCCACTAAACTTATTCTCAGATAGGAACAGATAAATTAATTGGGTCATGTTACAAATGGACTCGGGAATTGTGCCAGTAAACTTATTCTTAGAAAGTCTAAGACTAGTCAAATGAGTCATGGAGCATATGAACATGGAAATGGTTCCATGAAAAGAATTGTCTAAAAGGTCAAGATCATTCAAGTAGGTTAAGTTAAGCAAAGAAAGGCTAATCTCACCTCCAAGACCCAAGCCGATCAAACTAAGGTGAGTGACATGACCTGTTTGGTCGATGCACTCGACTCCACTCCACAGACAACAATCATCTTCTTCTTCAGGTCTCCATGTATAGAGCATGCCTTGACTAATGTGAGCTTTGAAATCAAGAAGAGCTTGTCTCTCCTTATCGATGCACGTATGAGCAGCTCCTACATCTGCTGCAACGAGTTGTTGGTCATGACCAAAGGAAGTGGCAGTTGTGGTATTAAAGACAAGTGACAAAATAAACAAAATATGAGTATGCATAAAGTAAAAGTAAATATTTTCTCTCATTACGTATGTTGTATAAAATTATATTGATGTTTTTTGATTTGATACTGAACACTATGCCTCTTTGCAGCTTTATATAGACATTAAAATCAAATAAATTGAACTAGCATACAGATATAAATTTGTGTGGAACAGACAACCCTTGGAAAAAAAATCATACAATAATTTTTAGCCCCACATTAAACGACCAAAGACTCTCAAGTCTTTCCAATCTCTACTTATTGCATATCTTTTGGTACTAAAATTCTTGTGTAATATAAATGTAGAACCAAAGGAATGGTCCCAAATAAAGTAACCCATTTATAAGATAACGTGATATAAACGACATCTATAAGACGCATATATATGACATATATCAATATCTATATCTATACTATATTATAATGCATTTAGGACATTTTATTTTTAGAAAATCTTAAAATTTCAGTCTTTTAAACTTACTTTTATAGAAATATAAGGATATGCAATCTTAGTCATCCATCTCATTTAAGAGAACTGTCACTTCTTAATTAAAAATCACATTTATTTTTAAAATTAAAATATCTTTTTATATATTTATTCTTTTATGATTTAATTTCACCATATTTTTCTAAAATTTTGTGCTATTTTTATGAATTTTTAGTTTTTTTAATTTTTAGTGTCGTCGAAACCGCTGTTTTACGTGGGTACCATGCTAGTAATTTGGAAATAACAAATTTTGAGATGAGTTATAAACTTTAACAAACTCCACTAGCTATCAAAATTTATTGATTACTTTTTTTCAAGTGCTCAAATGTAAGTATGTATTGTAAATGTAACTATTACCGCTACTGTTATGATAATGTCTTTTGCATTCACCCATGTGTAGATACGTAATAGTGTAAACCGATAAAATAGATTTATGACCGTGAATATTTTTTATTCGAAGCACTTGAAAAAATAAAATAAAATAAAGTCGAAGAGTAAAGATCTATCTTCTTACTACATGCTATGATAGAATAAGAGATAATGCAACATTTTCTTAATTACTTCTTAGACAATTAAATTATACTAATAAATATATTTAAAACTCAATTTATTCATATATTTTGCATTAAATATTTAATCTAAGACATTAACATTTATAAATGTGTAAAATTTAGTTACACAAATAAGCGAGAACAAATTTTAAAAAACAAAAGAGTTAACACACTTATATGTGTTTCAAAAAAAAAAGTTCACACTTTATGTGTGTTTACGTGTGGAGAAGTTTAGAATATTAGCTGATATTAAATAATACATAATTAAAAAGTTAATGTAAAAACCCGTGCATAATTATTAGTTGGACTAATATCTCAATTACAAAACATTAAACACAAGCAAATTCTTATATGTCCGTATATTAAACTTAATTTTAAAATAAATTTGATACATATGTAAACCGCGTACGTGCACGAGACTTATAACTAGTATCCCCTATTAAGATTTATATAAACTGAAAATAGATGAATTGTTGAACTAGACAACTTATATTTGAGTGGAGCATTGACTTGAATAAAGATAGTGGAGCATTAGACGTCCAAAGACTCCGAAGTCTTTGCAATTTTTCCTTGATAGATATCTTTCTCCACTTTGTGATACTTTATGGTCAAAAGAAATGAATGTGCCCAAATAAAATAATCCATTTATAGAACAGTAATAAAAGATATAACGTGATGTAAACGCCAATTTAGAAATACACAGTTGTTAGGAAATGATATTTGGATTGATAAAAAAACCAAACAAATTTCAATTTTAGAAAAATACTGATAATTTAGAATTACTACACTGAGCTGACGAATCTATAAGGAAATGAACCACACAAAAAAAACACAACGATGCTGCGACCACAACCCGCATTGACACCCAAAATGCTGTAGTCTAATGACCAGTATCTTCATAGTACACAGGTATCATGTTTGAGAACAAAGATCCAATGTTGAGTACATCATAAAAGTATGTAAAAGAACGCCCGTTTAGACCCTTTGCCATTGTATTTTGGGTCTTACTCAGTCAAACTGGTCTGCACCAAGAGCGGCTAAAGTTGGCTGGTGTCCGCCTTTCTTATTGTTTTGAGTTTTGGTTACAGAAATATGAGTTTTGGTTAATCTATTTTGTATAAATCCTTTCATTCACTCATTTAACCTTTTTATTAAACACCTGGTGAGCAAACATTGCCCTAAATCCAACCTTTGAACATTATGCATTTATGACATAAATAGTTCTCTTTAATACTCGTATTCAATAGGGAAGGAAGAAGTAATGGTTTCTATTCAAAGTTTAAAAAGACTTCACATACGTATAAAACGAATACATAGCGTCTTTTTTACATGCTTTAATTTTTTTTTGGCGCAAATGCATAGAAAGTAAACGATAATAGACTTGTATTATTATTTGGGTAATAAGCACGCTATAAAGAGACTGGCTCTTATAATTTCAGCACCACATGTGTCTTATATTCATGTCTAGCTCAACTCTGTAAGGGTGTGTGTTCGGAGTCGAAATAAAGGACAGTAGGTCACCGGATTGATATAAATGTGGAATTGATTTTGTTGTGTATTGGTTAACCGGACCCAACTTTTTATCCTACATGTAACCGGTCATATACACGTCATTTTTTTTACCAACTAATAATTTTAAAAAAAACCCTTCTTCATCAATTATGATCACTACACCTACCACTACTTTACTCATCCATCTAAAAGAATCCACAACACCACTGTGAATGCGGGTTGAAGAACAAATTTCTTGGACTAACAAAAATCATGGAAGAAGCTTCAACACATCCTACAAAGAAGTGTGATGTGTATGACTTTCTTGATCACGAGCTTCCAACACAATACTACAAAGATTTGTTCTACGAAATTTATGTAGAGATCAAACAGTTAAAGATGATGAATAGAAATGTTAATGATAATCTTGTTTTACACAAAATGGGGAAATTGAAAGGGGAGTTGACTATGTTAAAAGTCTAAACAAGAAGTTTATAATATAATTATGTTAGTGTTGA